>JAVTVY010008714.1:0-49056 GCA_036873755.1 Hanleya hanleyi | reverse complement strand
TCCATAGCACCGTGGTCGGACGTGGAATGAAGGATGACGGCAGTGGTGTCTGGCTTTATAGTCGTTTCACCTGGTTGGCAGCGACCCGGGAATTGAAGGAACTGGGCCAACCTTGCCATTTCACGAAATGAAACAGTTTGCCACGTCGACGTTCCGTTTTCAAAATCTGCTCCACCGTGTAGTAGTCTTGCTGTGTTTTTACGACAGGCTGTAATTTCATCACGTAAAACGTCCCTAGCAACGGTTCCCCTTGAAGATCTTCCAGTTCATAGACTCGCTGCTGTTGGGGTAGGCGCCGTTTAATCAGGAAGTGCTCATCGCTCCAGTTGGGCAAGTAACTTTTTTCAAATTGACCTTTGACTTTACTGATCCGTACAGGGTCCCCGACCTTGTACACCGCCTTCGGCGTTCGCTGCGATTGCCTGGGGTACAAAACACGCCGGACTTGGGCTTCACTGCGTTGGGTCACGGTAATGGGGGTTCTCTCTATACTCCGATGATAGGCTCGATTGTAACCACTCACAAGTTTCGGGAGAACATCGATGTACCACCTTGTATTCTTATAGGTGAAATATTTATACATGCTGCCTTTGAATGTCCTGTTGAACCTTTCCACCACGGAAGCCTTGGCCTCGTTGTACGTATGGAAGAAAAACACCTTCTGGGCTTTCAGAAACTGTTGGAACGGTCTGTTGAGGAATTCCGTGCCTTCGTCGGTTTGCAAATACATGGGTTTGCGCCCAGTCTTGAAGATGTCCTTGAACGCCGCTATGAGATTCGCCCCCGTTTTCGTCCGGATGGGTACCACCCACGCATACTTCGACAGGATATCGATGCACGTCAAGATATACCGATTCCCATCGTTGTGTTTGGCAAAGGCGCTCATATCGACCAAATCCGCTTCCCATTGGGCATCTAGTCCTCCCACGATGACCCGGTTCCGTAGAAAATGGCGACGGGCAGCTCGATGTAAGGTATAGGTGTCTTGTTTCCTCAACCAATCTCGGACTTGAGCACGTTGTATCCCTTGGGGTTTGGCCGCTCGATAGAGAGCCGTCAATGCACAAATGGCCAGCGGACTGTCGGGACTGTAGTATAAGTTATCCAACACCTTCTCCCAGCTCTTCATGGTGACAAATGATGATGGACCCTGCCTCTATCGTTTATTTATAACGGGTATATCTTGGGCCGGAGTTTCTTTCTGATTTTCTTCGTTGGCTTCCACAGTGTCCATGGTAAATGACCAGTCCAACTCGTCTGATGACCGCTTGATAAACACTTGATCCACATCTACCACGGCATCTTCCAATGCAGACCATAGATCAGGGTGAAGGGTAAAATGCACTGTGCCTCCATCTAGCCGAGCCAATTGAGCAAAGAAAGGGCCGCATCGGATGTACACATCGTGACACAAGTGGATGAGGTCGCCGTCCAGTTCACCAGACAACACCCGTTTGAATTTGGTCAAGCCCTCCCGGGACAGACGAATGTGGGCCGGGCACGGTTGTGTAGGGTCCGCATCACAGATGTCTCCCACCTCCTCCATGATATCGACCTTATCCGCATAAACGTGCAGGAAAACCTCGGGGGTCAAGCTGAGATACGCCCGTATTATATGCTCCGTCATGGTCAGTACGTGAATGGTACCAGATTTGACTGTCTCTCGTATTTATAGGCAGAACCCCGTGAGATCAAAGGATTGGGTGGTCATGTCACTGGGCTGACTGTGTCTAGCCGGATAATCAATGGCATCGTCGTCTGGTTCATGGCTAGACATTTGTTCATTGGGTTCTGCCGCTGCTTCTCTCAGGGCACGAGCCCACTCCAACTCGTCTGATCACCGCTCGTCCGGTGTAAACAGCTGGTCCACGATAGGCACCACTTTCTCGAAGGCTGTCCACAGATCGGGGTCTAGGGTGAAGCCTCGCGTAGGGTCTTGGTAGCGGCCCAGGCGTGGGAAGAAGGGTCCACGGTGTACGTAGATGGCATTGTCTATGTGGATGAGGTGTCCGTCGTGCTCGCCGCTCAACACCTGTTTAAATTTGGTCCAGCCGTCACGGTGTAGCGTAACCGTATTCGATACGGTCTCAGTGCGCGACCAGCAAACATTTCCACGGTCTTCCACGAGGGTGACTTTATCTTCATAGACGTGTAACCTCACCCGGGGTATAAGGGGAAGGATGGCTCGTAGGACTGGTGACATGCTTGATCCAATGACGAACGGTGAATGACACACACTCTGTCTGACCCTCGTATTTATGGTGAGGTCCCACTGTCAATGCCACAGCACCAGGGTCAATAGGGCACAGACTAGTGTGAGGCCAACCAGCCGTCGCTGGTTCCGGCGTGAGCGCTCGTGGTCCATAGCCCGAGCATCAAGGATGGCTGTCATAGTCCAGTAGTGGTGAGTGATGGCACACCTCTCCATCGAGTGCACCCTGTCGAGGACCGCTTCTGTGAACTCGTTCAGGATCTGGCGTCGCCCCTCGTTGTCGTCGCCATCTGCAAACATGGACCGGACCACTGCTCGGTAACCCGTGAGTAAATTAACCACGGTGGCATGCTGTAAAATGCGAGTCGCATAGGGCTGGATCTTCGTCATGGCTCTGCAACCGTAGAAATGAAGGTGTGGGGTCCAGAGGGACGTGTTTTATAGACCATGTCACACATGCGCGCCTAGATGTAGCTCTACGGGTGTAGTCCGTGATACGTACTATTCTGATTGGTTATGTGGCTCCATCCATCAATGTTAGAATGCAAGAGCACTATAGTAAAATAGAGAGCCAATGAAATCAGCCCACAGACCAAGTACGTGTTTTGGTCTAGGTTTGGAGCGGCCATTTCATTGAGGTGCGTGTAAAGGAAGACGGTGAGTGAAGACTCGCCCAACACGTATAGATTAAGTTTATTACTATAAGTTCTATGTATTTTTAAATATGGAAAAACCCGGATGTAAGATGAGAACCCGGATGTAAAACCACAGTACCCAGATGGAAGACGGAAAAACCCACTGGGAAACCCGGATGTTGAGAAGAACCCGGATGTAGGCGCGGACGTAGGCGAAAGCATCCCAGTACCCGGATGTAGGCGTAGACGTGAGCGAAATGCTATCCTTCCCAGGTTAATTTACAATCCCCTTTTGGGGTTCAAGCTCTGTATATCGATGCCGCAACATTGTCTCCTCCGAACCTTGCCGAAAGGGAGATCTTGGACCTTTTGACCTGGATGTGACCTTTGGCCCATCCCATCGGCCCACTAGTGGCCCACCTAGACCCCAACACGTCTATGTCCATACCCCTTGTCCACTGCGCATGCGCAGAGTGACGATATTTCAACCCCGCACTCACCCCATCAGATGCCCCCTCACATAGGCTTCACATGGATACCTCGCCCGATCCCATCGGCCCACTAGTGGCTCCCCTAGATCCCAAAACGTCTATTTCCATACACTTTGTCTATTGCGCATGCGCAGAATGACGATATTCCTACCCCACATCCATCCCATCGGTTGCCCCCTCACATAGGCTTCACATTGATACCTCACTCGACCCCATCGGACCATTAGTGGCCCACCTAGATCCCAAAACGTCCACCCCATATGGACCTATACACCCATAGCCATGCAGTATAGGCCTATGGGCCTACCCAGGCCTCGGTGACTTTTTCCAAAAATTTCACCGTTTCGTGTAGCGTAACCGTATTCGATACGGTCTCAGTGCGCGACCAGCAAACATCTCCACGGTCTTCCACGAGGGTGACTTTATCTTCATAGACGTGTAACCTCACCCGGGGTATAAGGGGAAGGATGGCTCGTAGGACTGGTGACATGCTTGATCCAATGACGAACGGTGAATGACACACACTCTGTCTGACCCTCGTATTTATGGTGAGGTCCCACTGTCAATGCCACAGCGCCAGGGTCAATAGGGCACAGACTAGTGTGAGGCCAACCAGCCGTCGCTGGTTCCGGCGTGAGCGCTCGTGGTCCATAGCCCGAGCATCAAGGATGGCTGTCATAGTCCAGTAGTGGTGAGTGATGGCACACCTCTCCATCGAGTGCACCCTGTCGAGGACCGCTTCTGTGAACTCGTTCAGGATCTGGCGTCGCCCCTCGTTGTCGTCGCCATCTGCAAACATGGACCGGACCACTGCTCGGTAACCCGTGAGTGAATTAACCACGGTGGCATGCTGTAAAATGCGAGTCGCATAGGGCTGGATCTTCGTCATGGCTCTGCAACCGTAGAAATGAAGGTGTGGGATCCAGAGGGACGTGTTTTATAGACCATGTCACACATGCGCGCCTAGATGTAGCTCTACGGGTGTAGTCCGTGATACGTACTATTCTGATTGGTTATGTGGCTCCATCCATCAATGTTAGAATGCAAGAGCACTATAGTAAAATAGAGAGCCAATGAAATCAGCCCACAGACCAAGTACGTGTTTTGGTCTAGGTTTGGAGCGGGCATTTCATTGAGGTGCGTGTAAAGGAAGACGGTGAGTGAAGACTCGTCCAACACGTATAGATTAAGTTTATTACTATAAGTTCTATGTATTTTTAAATATGGAAAAACCCGGATGTAAGATGAGAACCCGGATGTAAAACCACAGTACCCAGATGGAAGACGGGAAAAACCCACTGGGAAACCCGGATGTTGAGAAGAACCCGGATGTAGGCGCGGACGTAGGCGAAAGCATCCCAGTACCCGGATGTAGGCGTAGACGTGAGCGAAATGCTATCCTTCCCAGGTTAATTTACAATCCCCTTTTGGGGTTCAAGCTCTGTATATCGATGCCGCAACATTGTCTCCTCCGAACCTTGCCGAAAGGGAGATCTTGGACCTTTTGACCTGGATGTGACCTTTGACCTTTTGACCCGACATGCATCCGCCCACTGCCGGTAATGACGCGCGCGCGCGCTGCGGCATCAGATCATCCACGCGCGCGCGCGCGCGCTGCGGCCGGGGCGGGCCGGGCCGGGCCGGGCCGGGCCGGGCCGGGCCGGGAAACACCCCGGAGGTTGAACATCCGGACGTCTAAGAGAACATTGGAACTCTTCTGGGTTTGGAGGTAGTTTTAGTAAAACCGTGACAACCCACGTGACCTGCGCAGCAGAATGGAAACGACACCCTAGTCTAACTCCCTCACATAGGCTTCACATGGATACCTCACTCGATCCCATCGGCCCACTAGTGGCCCACCTAGACCCCAACACGTCTATGTCCATACCCCTTGTCCACTGCGCATGCCCAGAGTGACGATATTTCAACCCCGCACTCACCCCATCAGATGCCCCCTCACATAGGCTTCACATGGATACCTCGCTCGATCCCATCGGCCCACTAGTGGCTCCCCTAGATCCCAAAACGTCTATTTCCATAAACTTTGTCTATTGCGCATGCGCAGAATGACGATATTCCTACACCACATCCATCCCATCGGTTACCTCCTCACATAGGCTTCACATTGATACCTCACTCGACCCCATCGGACCATTAGTGGCCCACCTAGATCCCAAAACGTCCACCCCATATGCCCATACACCCATAGCCATGCAGTATAGGCCTATGGGCCTACCCAGGCCTCGGTGACTTTTTCCAAAAATTTCACCGTTTCGTGCCGGGACACTTCCTATCATGTTTGTCTTGACGAGACTAAGAAAACAAATCCAAACAACCATACCGCAAATGTATAGAAGTAGGTTTCCCAGTGGGACAAACATTGGACCTATACCCCCATAACACGTATATGGGGCTATATACAGACCTCGAACTCTTTTCAAAAATTTCACCGTTCCGTGCCGTGACACTTCGTATCATGTTTGTCTTGACGAGACTAAGAAAACAAATCCAAACAACCATACCGCAAATGTCTAGAAGTAGGTTTCCCAGTGGGACAAACATTGGTCCTATACCCCTAGTATGGGCCTATATGGGTCTCCCTGAACTTTTTCCAAAAATTTCAACGATTCGCTCCGCGACCCTTCCTATCATGTTTGTCTTGACGAGACTAAGAAAACGAGACCCCACAACCTATACCGCAAATGTCGAGAAGTAGGTTTCCCAGGATGATCCTATACCACCCCATACCCCATATAGGCATTTTCCCGTAATTTAGGATAAAGTCCGTGTTCCGTATTTTTTCAGGAAAAATGTTTACATACACCCACCCTGGAACTAGGGGGAGATAACTCTATTGATAGGCAAGCCCCGTTAAGCCCGGGGACCAATATTAGCCCTTATATATTATTCCGCTTTTTCTGGAGAAAGTTTTACATGCACCCACCCATGACTGGATGCCCCTTCACATAGGCTTCACATTGATACCTCATACAACTCCATCGGCCCATTAGGGGCTCCCTAGATCCCAAAACGTCTATTTCCATACCCTTTTCCCACAATTCCCTGTCTGCGCATGCGTAGAATGGTGACAACGCTCGAGCCACTAGTCCAGTCAGATGCCCCCTCACATAGGCTTCACATTGATACCTCATACCACTCCATCGGCCCATTAGGGGCTCCCCTAGATCCCAAAACGTCTATTTCCATACCCTTTTCCCACAATTCCCTGTCTGCGCATGCGCAGGTTCACATTCGGGTCTTTCCGGTCAACTCCGGTACTCTCCGGTCACCTCCGGGTGTTTTCGGCCACCGCCATTACATCTTCACGGACTTCAACGAACTCGCCAGGCCTCTTGGTCTTTCCGGTCAACTCCGGTACTCTCCGGTCGCCTCCATTGTCTTTTCGGCCACCGCCATTACATCTTCACGGACTTCAACGAACTCGCCAGGCCTCTTGGTCTTTCCGGTCAACTCCGGTACTCTCCGGTCACCTCCATTGTCTTTTCGGTCACCGCCATTACATCTTCACGGACTTCAACGAACTCGCCAGACCTCTTCGGTATTCTCCGGGATGCACACCGCCATTACATCTCTCCGTACGCCACATCTTCACCGAAAAGACACGGAGGTGAACGCCATTCTTAACCCCACAGATCCCCTCCCACGGACCTGACCGAAGATAGTCGGAGGCGAACGCCATTGTGGGGAAAAACCCCAGTACATGACACAGAGAGACACAGACAAGTCTAGACATGTCCAGAGGTCACGCCCCATTCACCCAAACCGGAAGTGACGTCATTTTTACATCCGGGTGAAATATGCGTGGATCCATGTTCTCCCTACTACTCACGTGGTGGGGCGATCTGGGAAATCATGTGGAGAATTTGGAGTATCGTGACGAGTCCGTCGGGTATCTTGTCGATAACAAGAGATCTCTATAGTTGTCAGATACCCATTATGGCATCATCGTGCATCCTCTGAGGAATCATTCTGATACCCAGGGGTACCTACCCGACAACCAGGGGTCTTTAGCTTCTAGATACTCTTTTTGGCATCATGATGAATCCCCCTTTTCTCCCGGTGTATAGTTCCTTAACTGTTTAACAAATTGACGGTTTTCTCTCGAATTTCGCATACACACCAAAATATGTGTCAATCGGTCAACGGTCAGGGTCAAAGTGACTCAAACATCATAAAATCACAGGGAATCTCAATTTTTGTTAGAGGATATACAGGGGAATAACATTACAAAATTGAAAAAAAAAATCAAAAGGCATGGACAAACACCAGGAAATCATTAAAAATAGATGTTTTTTGGTAAGTGGATATACAGTTGTGGGACTTAATATGCCATGTATTAAAATTGAGATCAAAAGTCGCGGTCTCTGTGACTAAAAAACCGTTTTTTGTTCATGTATGATAGATATAGACAAATATAGTTACAGGTGCGAAACCCAGATAATCCATTCATTGATACTTGTATAGCATCATAGCATTGTATAGCATCAAGTATATCCCGCTATATATGTTGAACGTGGGTCGTCTTATTTTGGACTTAAGAGCAACAAATCGTCACGTTCATAAAGTTAGACCGCGGTTCGCAGTTCGTTATTCGGGACCTGTCATTCAGCTACTCATAACAGCGCCCCTAGCAGCGCCCCCTGGTGTCAGATTTGGGATATGAATATGCAAAGATATAGAGCATGACATTCTCTCTTGCTATGCAGAGTTTGGAGTACAAAGAACTCATAATACCTGAAGAAATAATTGCTGGTCTCCTCGAATAACGAAGTGCGAACTGCGAACCGCGGTCTAACTCAAAACGTCAACAGTGCAGGTTCACACCCACTCTTCAGTACCTTTCGACATTGACGACATCTTCGTGACTTCATTGGGAGTTTATGGTTTAAAATTTCGAAATCTTGACGTACATGTACTTTCTGCTTTTATCATCAACAATTTTCAAGCAGCTTTCAAGCTGAAGTTCTTATTTTTGAATTTCTGTATATAACGCATTTCAAAGAGTAATACATACCGGTAGTACTATAAAATTTCTGAATAAATTTATCTTTAAGAGTTCGTTCAAAAAAAAATACGAAACAAACAGCGTTGTTATCACTAAGAAAATTTCACACATTGTCGTCACCGGATTCATATATGGTACATGTACATATAATATAGATTCAGCATGGTTTAACCAGGGATATTTAGCTATATCTTTTGACATAATAAAATTATTGTTTTCTTTTCCTTGAATCACGTGCATCTGGTATGAGACCGCTCCAACATACACTTTGATAGCGGCTTCCATGCATTCCGATTCGGCGAAGACTTCCAGATTCCCAAGATTCGTTAATAAGATTGAAAAACAGAATTATTCAGAATATTCATATAACATGCAGCTATATACCGGTGTAAAATAAGTATATTCCACCGGATCGGCTGCTTCTTTGGAGCCTCTAACATATTCTAACATATTATTCCTCATTCCTCCCCTCCCATGCAGGCTCTTTCGCGATTTGACCACACTATTAGAGCGTCCGCCTTGCGAGCGAAATATCCTGGGATCGATCCTGGGTCGAATCATTTTGAAGACTTTAAGTGTGAAACTTGTTACTTCCTGGCTGATGCTCAGAGTTAAGAGTATATTGTCCGAGATTGGAGCATAGCCAGGGTACGGAAGAGCTATCGCTGGATTTGCATTAGATCACCCAGGGTCCAGACATCACAAAATCTCGTTTCGCTCTCACTGGACAGGTTCCGACTCTGGGTTATGAAGACTCCAATTTTCAACACTCTCGCAGTCGCGTCCTTTTCCGTGATGTCAGCGTTCGTTACTATTTTCACGTGTCCGCATGCTGCATGGAATATATTTTCAGAGCAGGTATGTGTCGAATTATTATTTAATATATTTAAATATGAGGGATCAGGAGAATATTTCACTCTATCAATAGATTTTTTTTTTTTAGATGAATACATTTTAACTATTCACGAAACAGAATGTGTCATGCACTGGGGTGCATTTGGTCACAAACGCCGTGGTTTAACTGGACATTTAGCGCGATTATGAAGTGTCAGACTATGAAGTATCATCAACATGCATTCAATTTGTTTCCCAATGGTGAATTTTCTGACATCGATTGGGCGATTTTCCCCCCGTTTTTTAACCCTATCTGGCCTGGGCTTTTAGGACCTGTCCAGGCCTGCGGAGGGACCACTTGCCCCCCCCCCTCCCCCAGTTATTTTTCTTACCCCTTGAGCTAGGGGCTGAAACTGACCACACCATACCCTTGAGTAAAGCTCTACCAGAAAATGTAAAACAATCGAAGATGGCCGCTTTGATGACGTCACAGTGACGTCATTTACTGTGACGTCATTTTCAAAAACGGCATTTTTGGTCAATTTTTCGGTCAGATTTTTCGAATTTTTCATTTTCAATTTGTCCGCAAGAAACCAGTGATAAATTAGTAAATATCAATGTGATGTGAAATAAAATAATTCTTGCCCACTTTTCATCAAGAAAAAGCAAAACATCATTTTTCTAGTACCCCGCGTGGCCGCTTTCTTGAATTTACCCATGATCCTCTGCCCGGTGGTTATGCAAATAGGCTTAAAATGACTTCAGTATTGAACTATTGAGTCACGGAGTGTCAGCTCTCAATTTTTCAGGAGATTGCACAGAAAGTTTGGTAGGGAAGCCATTTGTCCCCCCCCCCCAGCCATCCCAGACCTGGTAGGGTTAACTGTCAAACAACGGAGTTGACCTCAGGGAGCTATTTCAAGGAAACAAAAGAGTATACATGTAATCCTGACTAAAATAGCCATTGCTATTGCACTGTCTGAAACCCATATACACATTTGATATGTTCATTACAGAATGCATTCCGATAGTCGTCCCAGTGCATGGACCCAGCTTGGTACCGGTACCCGATATCCGGAAATATATCTACCCCTTTCCCCGCTTCTTCCAGCCCCAGGCCAGGTTGGTGTTAAATTTTGGACCAGGGCTGGAGAGAGTAGCCAAGTTTTCAGGTCATCGGTCGTTCCCTCAGTGTAGGAACGAACGAACACATGAAAAATTGACTTGGGTGAGAGTAGCCACAACTGTTCCTATCAATAATGCCTTCGGATGGTAATCACAAATGGCGTTTATTGATCTGCGTGTGCTATAACCCGTACCGTATAAAAGTTCATTTTGATGCTCCTTACCTGTTATTTTCGGGAAGCTTATTCCTTCTTTTCCACGCTTGTCGCTTTTATTAAAGATTCCGGTGCTGGTGATCAGTGATACACGAGCCGTTTTCACATCGATCCTGACCTTTCCCATGTTACGGTAGACGCCATATTGTGTAATCGCGCATGCGTAGTGGCCCAAATACACGCAATATGGCGTCTACCGTAACATGGGGAAGATCAGGGTCGATGTGAAAACGGCTCGTGTACCGCTGACCACCAGCGCCGGAAACTTTAATAAAAGCGACAAGCGTGGAAAAGAAGCAATTAGCTTCCAGAAAATAACAGGTGGGGAGCATCAAAATGAACTTTTATACGGTACGGGTCATAGCACACGGAGATCAATGAACGCCATTTGTGACTATCATCCGAAGGCATTATTGATAGGAACAGTTGTGGCTAGGGTGAGAGATGCTACATTTGGACAATCAATGCCGTCTTTTGGAATGAACAAATTCATATTTATGTTACAGACCTACTTCGTTGAGTCCCGTCATTGACCCTCTCTGATGAGGGCTGATCAAACACAAGTGGGCGCTGGTCGCGACAACGAACGATAAAAGTATCACAACATTCATCTCTGCGGCGCTGAGAAGAAATTCACAGATTCAGAATACAGAGAAATGGAGGTTTCGTCCACTTGTATTATGGAGGAAAATATTGTGGTTTAATAATGTAGGTATGTCCACACCTCTTTCGAAATCTCACCCGAGAAGATAAGAAGTGAGCCACCTTTTTCCCAGTTAATCTATCATGTCCATCATTTCACGGGGCGTGTTTAACCCTATCTAACTTGAAGCGTTTTGAGGTGAGGCAGGCCCATGTATTTGCCCTGAAAACCATTTTCGTCGACCTGGATTATTCCATTGATTGCTCTGGTGACGCTACAGTATAAGTCGTGCCTGCTTGTATTCTTTGACCCACATGTTACCCATGGGTGAAATTGAACAATTGCGGAAGACCACTATCTTTCATATGCAGGTCTGGATACCGTACTACCCTGCATGCAAGCGCACTGTGCGACTAAAACCACAAACAGGATTAAATATACCACACATTTCCTGGCTTCTAATTTGCTCAAATATGGGTATATTTGGAGTGGTGGGGGGGGGGGGGTGTTGGCTTAATGTCACACTCAAGGTTTTTTCACTCATATGGTGACAGTCAGTTTGGTTCGTGGAGGAAGCCGGAGTACCCGGAGAGAACCACCGCCCGTCGGCAAGTAACTGACAAACTTCCACACATGGACCAGCTGGGCTCGAACCGAGCCGGTGCAGCGGTGTGAGGCTAGCGGTCACCAGCGAAGCGCCTTAGACCACTCGGGCCACCGAGGGCCCCCTTGTCATGACAAAACTGCCTTAGACCACTCGGCCACCGAGGGCCCCCTTGTCATGACAAAACTGCCTTAGACCACTCGGCCACCGAGGGCCCCCTTGTCATGACAAAACTGCCTTAGAACACTCGGTCACCGAGGGCCCCCTTGTAATGACAAAACTGCCTTAGACCACTCGGCCCCTGAGGGCCCCCTTGTCGTGACAAAACTGCCTTAGACCACTCGGCCGCCGAGGGCCCCCTTGTCATGACAAAACTGCCTTAGACCACTCGGCCACCGAGGGCCCCCTTGTCATGACAAAACTGCCTTAGACCACTTGGTCACCGAGGGCCCCCTTGTCACGACAAAACTGCCTTAGACCACTCGGCCACCGAAGGCCCCCTTGTCATGACAAAACTGCCTCCTTGTCATGACAAAACAGCTCTCCTGTAGTTTTGAGAGAACCGGTCTCCCCAAACAGCAATAACTATCACGGTGAACTGAAAGCAGTGGAGATTGCCATAGTTTACATCGCCCAGCTTCCTGTCCTGAATCAAACTCAATCTGTTTTCATTCTGACTGACTGCCAATCCGTTCAGAATTCACTGTGCAACAACAAGCCTGTAGAATGCCACAGTCAAATCGCAGCCAACATACAGAAAACCGCTCAAGAACTCAAGGCCAGAAACGTACGTGTCCACGTCGCTTGGGTTGCTGGCCATGCTGATGTTGCTGGAAACGAAATTGCAGATCTAAATGCAAAAATGGCAGCAAAAGAAGCTGCCAACTCCACACCGGCGAATCAAATCATAACAAAGAATGAAGCCCATCAGATAATAAGACGAAGAGGGATGGAATCCTGGCAATTCAGATGGCATCACTCTGATAAAGGGAGACAACTCTATGACCTTCAGCCAACTGTGGGTCAACACCCTACTCAACTTCCTGGCAACAGGAAAACCGAAGTATCCATCAGGAGGTTGCGACTCGGCCAAACCAAGCTGAACGCACATAAAGCCAGGTGGGGCATTCCATCTTGCCCCTCGCCTCAATGTGATTGCTCACAAGGGAAAGAAAATGTCAATCACTATTTGTTCAACTGTCCCACCTGGGCTGCACACAGGGAATCGATGTTCAACAAGACTGACAGCTCCTTCTCAAGACATAATGTCCAGGCATCATGTCGCGTTATTGACTCATTTACTCTCCTTGGCAACCACAACAGCTCTATCAATCCAGACGTCTCAAATGACATTCTCACAGCAGTAGGAAGCTTCATTACGGAAACCGGCAGAGACATTTGATTTGCGATATTTTAGTCTCGCTCAACCTCCAGACCAGTTCTTTTTAACAGTATACATGTGACTTTTTACAAGTGAACTTTTTACAATGTGCCACACAATGTGACTTTTGGCAGCATCATCGACATAGCCTAGGATTACAACAACAACAACAACAACAACAACTGCCTTAGACCACTCGGCCACCGAGGGCCCCCTTGTCTAGCTGCCTCAGACCACTCGGCCACCGAGGGCCCCCTTGTCATGACAAAACTGCCTTCGACCACTCGGCCACCGAGGGTCCCCTTATCATGACAAAACTGCCTAAGACCACTCGGCCACCGAGGGAACCCTTGTCGTGACAAAACTGCCTTAGACCACTCGGCCACCGAGGGCCCCCTTGTCATGACAAAACTGCCTTAGACCACTCGGCCACCGAGGGCCCCCTTGTCATTAAAAACACTGCCATAGACAACTCGGTCACCGAGGGCTCCCTTGTCATGACAAAACTGCCTTAGACCACTCGGCCACCGAGGGCCCCCTTGTCATGACAAAACTGCCTTAGATCACTCGGTCACCGAGGGCCCCCTTGTCGTGACAAAACTGCCTTAGACCACTCGGTCACCGAGGGCCCCTTTGTCATGACAAAACTGCCTTAGACCACTCGGTCACCGAGGGCCCCCTTGTCATGACAAAACTAGCTTAGACCACTCGGCCACCGAGGGCCCGCTTGTCATGACAAAACTGCCTTAGACCACTTGGCCACCGAGGGCCCTGGATATATTCGGAGAGACCATGAGATCCTGAATGTGATTCTACACTCTCAAATATTACGACTGGTGCTATAGCCCTTTCCGGAAAGTGGCTGATCTCCCCTTGAATAACTGCCGCTCTTTAAGGTTAGAGGTGTGACTATCTACTTCCGAGAAGTAGTTGCCTCGGTTTCACTTTTATCAAAGGCACCCGCAATTATTTTGAAAACTATATCGATAAACTATTCCAGAATATTTGTTCGAGAACTAATCTGTTTATATTTTCTATACATGAACCGATGGACCCTGCATGCGTGTAAATTGGAAAGTTAATTTTCTAGAAAAATATAACATTTAATTACTAGAATTAATTGTGAAGGCCTTTGGTACTTACCGGAAGTTTTCTGCACCAACGCACCCCTAGTGAAACAAGGGAGATAAACCCTTTCCGAATTGGGCTTTTATCAAACCCATATTCTGCCATGGTACGGCTTTGCCAGACGAATCATGGCTAGAAATGACGAATAACTCATGAAATTGGAGGTTGGGCGACAAGAACGTCATTTTTGTTGACTCCGGTTGTTGTTGTTTTTTTTATTATTTCAAACTTCGAAAGTTCGTTTCGCGGCGTAAGCAAATAGGCTCACGAAATCATCGAATTTCTCTCGAAGTATGGTGCCGTAGAGGGGACTTTCAAATGCTGGGGTTTTTTTCGCAAATAATTACCTCGTGTCACACGATAATTATCTCGTGCCATGACATAAGTACATGGATCTCGTGTCACGCGATAATTAGCTCGTGCCGCGACATAATTAGCTCGTGACACGGCATAATTATCTCGTGACACGACATAATTATCATGTGCCACGACATAACTTTTCTTACAACTACGTTGTTTTCCAGTGAAAGCGCACGTGCTAGTGTTTGAAGGAGTTTAATTTGTCGTTGCAACCTCCGAACAGGGTTGTCTCCTATTACGTCATCATTCAAGTATTCATATAGCCCAGAACCAAAACATCATCTCACAAATCTGCCAATCTGCTTTATCAAATATACTCGACATAATGGTATTTGATTCCATCCTGCTATAGATGTGTGTCATGTTTTGATTTCGATTGAAAACAATGTTAATTTTTTCCAAAAATAAATTCCACTGGGTCTTATTAAGGTGATCTGTTTTTCGATAACTAATTATGGGCTCGCTTAGGCCTACTGCTGTTTACGAAACATGCTTAGCTAGGCTGCGGTGAATTAGGCCCAATATTTCTGCCTGAGTAGTAGTAAACACTGAATTTCATTGGCGGGCGTTACTGTGTTACGTTTATAAAAGCAAGCGTATCCCAAGATCACAGCCAACGGACAAGAACGAGTGAGTGAGTGAGTAGGATTTAACGTCGTTTTCAACCTTGTTTCAGTCATATCACGACGGTGCCTACATGTTCCAGAACACGAGAGTGTCCACAGTTCCTATTATTCTGGACACTGATCAGCCCAGTCAGTACAGCACCCAGTCACCCATCCAAGTATTGACCGAGCTCAACGCTGCTTAACTTCGGTGATCTGACGAGAACCGGTGTGCCCAACGTGATGCGCCGTACCCGGACAAGAACGAACATGTCCGAAGGTTGATACAGCACCACCATCACACACCATCATTACCACCTCCACACACCACCACCGCCACCCACAACCACACTCACTCACTCACTCACTCACTCACTCAACCCCATTCCTTCTCCTCTCATTTCTGCTTCTCCTTCTCCTCCACACACCTACACACGCTGAGGTAACTCTACCAAATAACCAAATCGAACAAGGCCCCCATCTCGCTCTTCATTGCACCTCGGAAACTCTCCTTTCTCTACTACTCTCGAGTGCGCAGGCGCGAATCACTCCCAGTTTGACTCCACGTGTGCTTCCCTATGACACCCCTCAGAGTGCTTCAAACTGATACCTCACACGACCCATTTGGACCAATATGGTTCATCTGTATCCCAACTCGTCCATTTCAATGCCCTTTCTATATTACTCCACGGCTGCGTATGCGCGCCACAGCCTTACTTTCACTACACACCAATCCCACACCAGTTTGACGCCCCCCACAAGTTCTACACATTGACACCGCACACGACTCATTCGGACCACAGATAGTACACCTCGACCCCAAATACTCCACCAAATATCTGCCTATTCACTGCGCACGATGAATTTTCGGGGAAATTCACCCAATTGCCACCAGGCCCCTTCCATCGTCTTTTACAGCGCGAGACAGAGAAAAGAAGTACACGCACCCCATAGTAAAACCCACAAGAAAAAAATGATCACCCCAATACTCCTAGGCCAAACATACATTCCCGGAGATGTCAGTTACCATGTCGAGTGACCCTTGACACCTGCGCATGGAGATTCTAAGGTAACTTAAGAGGATCTGGGCACCTATATAGGGGCAGAAATGATCAAGTCAGGGGAGATAACCAGGAATTGGAGCATCGACCAAAAACGACTCAGCAAGAGTTATCTGCTCCTCCCGATGTGCAGATGGTGCTACGATCGTCTCGTCATTCTCATACGGGTTATTCGGAACGCCATTTTATTTCGAGTTATCAGGTCGTCATTTTTGTTTCTACCGATGTTACGAAAACGTACATGCACGGACGGAATAAAACATGCTGAGACTTGGTGATCCCCGACGACGTCATGCTACGCCGGGACACCGTTCGAGGACTTTGCGTGCAAAAAAAACGGTGCTCTATTTATAGATCATTACGCCAGTTCTATTTATTGATCACCCGAATTGATGACGAAACAGTCATGATAAAACCTTCATGGTAATGGTCGTGTAATAATATGAAGGAATATATCTCTAACTCCCAATGTATTCATGCGGCCACATTTTTCGTGGCTAAACTGTATTCAGTCATCACATGTGACGTCACGGGTCACTAGCGCCGACTTGTATATCATGCTCCTGTGCATGGAGATTCCCGGACATTCCCGGAGATGACCGGGCATTGCCGAAGATTCCCGGAGATTTAGGCGAAGCGACCATGCGCGTATTTGAAGTCGTGTTGACATGGGACTGGTTTCTGTCCGCGGGGACTTATCTCCGGACCTGGAAGTGACCGCATCACCGCCGGAAATGACCGCATCACCGCGGATAAATACCACGAAGGAATACACCTCGGCGGTCTCTTTCGGTCGAGTGACCGAAAGTGACCTTTGTCGGAACTATGGGGTCCTTGACTCACCTTGCAAAAGGAGTCCGAGGTATATGGTAGAGGCTATGCTGAAACCTTTATTTCATAGAATAGTTAAGATTCGACTGTTCCTTTACATCCAGTCTGTTATAATATCAAATCGAACTGAAAGTTCAAACCAATATTCTCATACTGGTTCTTACATGTCTTTCGTATTCTTGTAGTTTTTAAACTTTTACCCCACATATACTCTCTCTGGAATGTCCATTCATAAACGAACTAAAGAGGATATCAGAATGACGTCAATATGTCCAACCTCCCCACAGCGCATGCTCCGTTTCAAAGGTTCAATACACCATGAACCTGCCACCAGCAGCAAACTGACATTTACAACGTGGCCATGACGTATAGAAAAAAACACACGCCCACCTCCTTCCGTTTTGCACATGGGCGAATTATTTTTCATATGCTCTGCCCATATAAACGAGAAAAATAATCTCTAGATCATTCTTTTTAACGCTAGGTCAATAATGCAGAATTTAAAAGTAATCGGAATGTTCGACACAGATCGCTTTTACTATACATGATGTCACTCCCGGCGGTGTGCTGCTCGGGCGGGAATCGTGTTTGAAAATCTGACTGGTGGCTGGGGTATTATCATACCCCAGTGAGGTGGCTGCGTTATGTGTATACGGCAACCTCCAAATAGGGTTATCTCCCCTTTTACCAGTCAACCGACTTCATGAATAAGTCTATCGACTGCAGGAGGGGAGATATCACTGTTTGGAGGTTGTCTATTCGGGTTACTTCGATTGCTAAATCCTTCGCGGCGCAAAAGGAAAGGCTTGCGTTATATGTCGTGACACGAGATAATTATGTCTCATGCCATTCTCTCAAGGATAAATAGCAAAGGCAATGGAAAGAATGTTTACAGGCCTGTATGTATGGAACTGGTACAGCCATCAGTATTCATCAACGCGCGTGTGACCACAGTGGATCGTGACGGTTGCTAATTTGTTAATTAGGTTGATTGGGGGTCAATATAAATAAACATTCTTCCTCGACCTCCCCCTTTCAATCAATCTAATTTAACAACGGTAACGAGTCCCTGTGCGTTTGACCAGAAACCCTGTGCGTTTGACCAGAAACCCTGTGCGTTTGACCAGATTGGTAAAGATATGGTACTAATTAGCAAAGAATCGAGCAACAGATACAACACTAACCAATTTGGTGAACACTGTATTGTTTTAAGATAATTTATCCTTCTGATTAGTGCTTTCAAACTCAAATTTATCACTGGGTTCGTCAGTACACAGCTATATGTGAAAAGGCTAAGGACTGAAGATTTCGTTATCAAGATAATCGAAAAATATCTGACAATCAACCCTGGCCTTCTATTTGCCATCTGGTAGTCGAGAAAAACAATCAGCGATAAAATGTGGAGCAGTTTCACATGTTACGAGGCATGTGCCATACTTATAAGTAATTCACATTCCAAAATAATTCTCAATGATAAAGCATTCAAGCCTCCCACTTTACGTAATTTCATCCATTTTGCAGAATTTGTCCTACTTTTCCTACTTTTTCAGAATTTGTCTTACTTTCAAGCATTTTATCTGTCAAAAAAAAAGGTTAATTTCAGGAAAGTTTCAGCATAATATATAACAACATGATATGTTTTTTCAACAATTTCCAATATATGCAAATTTTTCATGTGGACCTGGCAAAGTGGCTGTCTGTGTTTGCATGGGTACAAATTTCCATATTCTCATTTGCATAGATATCACATCAGTGATTGATTCACAGTCATGTCTCAGAAAGATCACTGTTGGGGGTCAGAATAGTGGCTGGCCTTTGACTCAATGTGTCACCTCTGAAACCATTTGCATTGAAAGTACATTTAATTCCTGGTTTTACACCTCTGCCATTCAATTGTGTACAGTATGGCGATATTAGGCCCTGGAATATGTAAATGTATATACATTTCTCTCACGAATGAATTCAACAGAGACAGCCTTGCAGATCTTGAAGCCACTGGCATAGATACATTAATTCAAGAACATCTCAGTGCCAGATCCAGGAGGTATAGGTAACAAGACCATGTGATATTGTTTGTGTTGATCCACATTTAGTTAAAATTTCATTTCCGGACAACAATTCCTGAAAAACTGAAGAGCTCGATATAGGGATCTAAATGATGTCTGTGGATGTCCGTGTTCCTGTTTCTGTCCCTGTTCTCGTCCCTGCCCCTGCCCCTATTCGAAAAAGTTGTTAAAGTTATGGACTTAGAATATTGTTCCTGTTCGCAGCTTCTTGGCCTCACGCTATGTCTTCTGAACTAAGCCCGGCCCGATCCTCCTCAGCCCAATTCCCAAATATTCCGGGAGATTAGATGATGCTACAGTTATTCAACCTATGCACTACCCTCGGGAAGATGTCCCCACCCCTGGGGTACCAAATGTTCAATTATTTCCCCATCCACAGGTTCTCAGCCTCATGTGATACTAACCTACCTCAGGTTTGAGATGTGGTGTACATTGTTTATACACACGCACATGCCGAATCACCTTGAATTTCGTGTCGCCTTAAATGAAGGACACCATTTCCTTCAATTTTGCTATCAAATCGGCAACGATTTGGTGTAAGACTCACGAAATATAATTGACAAAGGATCTGCTGCAAGTTGTATTGTCATTCTTTTGCCCAGGATATTACCTTTTCAATGAGAGGTCTTACACCAAAGCCTTGTCATCAAATCATTCTATTCCACATCATATGATTTACCCCAAAGCTTTTGCACGAACCGTATTTTATAGAGAAATATAATATGAAATAACTGGCGAGGAATCCCCACAGTGCCGAACCCGTGTTAGTTTTACTTTAATTTTGCTATCAAATCATTATATTCCACATCATATGATTTACCCCAAAGCTTTTGCACGAACCATATTTTATTTCAGAAATATAATGTGAAATAACTGACGGGGGAATCCTCGCAGTACCGAATCCCTGTTAGTTTTGAATTTCGTGTCGCATTGAATGAAGGACACCATTTCCTTCAATTTTGCTGTCCAATCATTCTATTCCACATCATATGATTTACCCCAAAGCTTTTGCACGAACCATATTTTATTTCAGAAATATAATATGAAATAACTGAAGGGAAATCCTCGCAGTAGCGAGCCCCTGTTAGTTTTGACTTTCGTGTCGACTTGAATGAAGGACACACTTTCCTTCAATTTTGCTATCAAATTCTATTCCACATCATATGATTCAACCGAAAGCTTTTCACGAACCATATTCTATTTCAGAAATATAATATGAAATAGCTGACGGGGGTACCGAACCCCTGTTAGTTTTGAATTTCGTGTCGTCTTGAATGAAGGACACAATTTCCTTCATTTTTTCTATCAAATCATTCTATTCCACATCATATGATTCACCCTAAAGCTATTGCATGAACCATATTTGTGTCCGCACGTTTAACTTAGTGTACCGTATTAATTATAAATGAGTCCCTAAAGTTTGGGTGTTTACTGTGCATATGATCAATTTCCTGAATTGAATTAGATTTCTGGCCTTGTGGTTCCTCAGTCTGACGGCATGTAGTAGTCAGTGTGGTTGTTTCATGTGTAGGGAGCTTTCCATGATTTTCGCCCTCGGGGCGCCGAGCCTCACCCTTTATCTCCTAAACTAAGCCTCGTCCGACCCCATACCCTCATATATTCTAGGAGCTTAGACTACCCTCTGGAGTATGCCCTATCTCCTGGCACCAAGCCCCACCCTCCGTCTCCAAAACTAACTCTCGCCCGACCCTCTTATATTGCGTTTGAGCTTTTGTATCCAATTTTTCTTGGCGGAAATTCGAAATTTGTGTGTAGTCTGCAATGTTGGTATAATTTTGCCACCCCTCAATAAATTGCAACCCCAAAGGGACTCGATTTATCAGGCAGATATGTTTTCGAATTTGGTAAGTGGGTTAGGGTTGAGTTGAGTTGTGTGGGTTACTTCAAGATCTTACTTGGCATTGTTTTTCGTGCCAATCCGCCTCTGGGTGCGTGTGCGTGTCAAGTTGAAATTGCATTTCCAGACAATAACTTTTGAAAACCTTAAGGATTCTTGCTCTTCCAAATTTGGCGTGTGGTTACCTTGTTCCAAGATCTGGCTTGAGATTGTTTTCGTGTCGATTCGAGTAAAGGTGGCGCCACCTGAAGGCTTAGTCAAAAGTGTTTCCAGGAAATAAATTTTGAAACTCTGGACCGATTCTTTCCAAATTTGGTATTTGGGTACCTCACCTCGATATCTCTTCTGGCATTGCTTTACATGCCTATCAACATATAGGTGGCGCCACCTGGGGGCCAATTTAATATTATGTTTCCGGACAATAACATTTAAAAAATTGAATGGATTCTTTCCAAATTTGGAATAGGGGTACCTTGCCTGAAGGTCGATCTGCTTATAGGTGGCGCCACCTGTGGATCAAGTTAACATTTTGTGAAAACTGAACAGATTCAATATTCTATTTACAATGTCAGGGGATCTTGCCTCAAGATCTCGGTTTGGATTGTTTTTCGTGCCAGTCCGCCTATAGGTGGCACCACCTGTGGGCCAAGGTAAAATTGCATTTCTGGACAGTAACTTTTACGTTTTTACTCTCTTCACAAATACTGAATGATTCCTTGCAAAAGGGATGCCTCCTCGATCGTATCCGATCAACTGTATGTAGTTGCTTACGCGTCCACATAAAAATTGTGTATATTTTCACAACATTTTGTCGTATTTTTTTTTTTTTTTTAATTGTCCTACTTTATGGAAAGCCCCGGTGGGAGGCCTGAGCACACGAATCCTTATCACTGCCAAGGATTACTTCACCGAAATTAATTTTCGAATGGTTTTCTCGAGAGATAATGTGTCGATCGCTTATATTGTCATAATTAATTTGAACTCCATGAGCATCGGGAACACTAGTCCGAGTTTCCGATGGCCCTTCACGCCAGACGACGGATAATTTCTGAGAGATTGCCTGGCTAGGGTCAGAGTTCTCTCCCATACAAAATGAGAGCGACCACGGGGTCAAACTACCTCAACCCTGTAAAAATTATTTTTTAAATATATTCGACCGTTCTACAACACTTAACGCACATATGATTATTACCTTCATTGTCATATCAAATTTAACAAGTTCGTTTCGTTAATCGTCTATTACAGTACCAACAACTTTACTTTCATTTCCGTTGTTTCAATGAAACCACAACTGACCCAGTGTTCCGTTTGGAATGAGGTAGAAATGAGGTGGAATGGGCTGACAATGAAGGGAAATTATTCATTAATAAATATAAGTGAGGTAAGTGATGTAGAGCGGCCGATTTTTTTTCAAAATAATATTTACTGGGATGACGTAGCGCGACCCCGTGGTCGTTCCCATTTGGCGTCGTTTGTATGGGAGAAAACTCTAACTCTAGACAGACAATCTCTCAGAAATTATCCGTCGTCTGGCGTGAAGGGCCATAGGAAGCTCGGACTATGTGAACACTTATTGCTTGAAGGGGATCTCACCGATCTTCTTGTGGGACATTAAAGTGCCAAAGCGAAGCCCTTTGGACTTATGCACAACTTGCGTAACGTATAGCACCTGTGATGTTTTACGTTGCGCTTTTTGTGAGCGGATATACGATTGGCATACCATCTGTTACATTGCAAAATTGAGACCAAAGGTTTAAAAATTATTAAAAATCGATTTCTTTTGTTGCGTGGATAAGTTAGTGATGCGTGAGACGAAATGCCAGGTATCGAATCTGAGGTCAAAAGGTCAAAAGTCAAGTTAGCTGTGACCAAACAATCAGGAAATCATTAAAAAATAATTTGTGAGTGGACACGTTTTTGGGAGATGATACACAAGTTATTAAAACTGAAGTCAACGGTCAAGGTCACTGTGACTTGCGTACCTGAGATACAACACATATCACGAATCGTTAGATTCTTGGTATGTGCTTTAGAATAGATTAACCGGAAGACTATACTGTGAAGTTATGTGGCTCTGTCAGTATGTCGGCACCTCTTCCCACTTCCCTTATATGTGTTGTAATTAAAATCAGATGATCATTACAAATCCATTTCTTTGGTGAGCGGATACGTTAGTGTGAGACGATATGTCCTGTATCAAAATTGAGATCAAAAGTTCGAATGCTAGCATTTCAAAAGAAATCAGAAATTACCGGTATTGAAATATTGTGCTATAACTTCAGATTAGGGATGTGGAATGTCATCGAACTGCAGGAATACCTCAAAATTATGACAAACAAGAGTCAAATTGAGGTAGAAAAGTCAATGCCATTGTGCTCCAATAATCGGGAAATCATTTTAAAATATAACTTTTTCGTACATATCGTACATACAAGTATAAGTTGATGCATGAAAGGATGAGGTTGTGTCGGGTCATCCTCCTCACAGCGCATGCTCCATTTCACAGGCTCATTTATCATCCCTGCCTCCAATAGCGGAAGTTGACCTTTACTACGTTGCTATGACATATAGGGGAAAATCCACGTACGCACGTTCAGTTTGAATCCGGCCGAACAACTCCTTCAGTTCTACACATGAGCGAACTACTTTTCATATGCTCTGTCCAGATAAACAGGAAAAATAATCCCCAGATAAATTCTTTTTAACGCTAGGTCAACAGAAGTATTATACAGACTTGAAAATTAATCGAAATGTTCGGCAAACATCTATTTTACTATATATGATGTCACTTCCGGCGATGTGCGCGCGGCCCCGAATCCAGTGCAAAAATTTGACTGGTGGGTGTGGTATTATTAGACCCCCAGCGAGGTGGTTGGTGTCGGGCAGCAAGATTGAGGTCAAAAGATCACATTCAAGGTCATTGACCATCAACAGCTCAATGAAACATGATTAACAAGACTCAAGATTTATTTCTGAATGCGGTAACCTCAGTGCCAATCAGACTCTTTATTTATTTTATAAATTTTTATATTAGTGAATTCTTACCAACACGAGTTTGCTTCAACCAGGCTGTTGTATGCTGGATAGACGTTAGATAGAACAGCTTCTGGAGTCTTAAGCAGCTTCTCAGTAAGAATAAGCATACCAAGCATTGTATGAAGGAGGTATATTTCCATGGTAAATTGTGCATAAATGTTGCAAATGATACGTACCAGCCCCCCCCCCCCTCTCCGCCCCCAGGTAGATTTGTACACCCCTTCATCATTTGTCTTCTGTACCAATAAATATTCAACTTAACAGTACAAATGTATATATTTTATGAAAGCGTATGTCCCGAGGAATTACCTAATGTAATTTACATAACTGTTGCTACTACCGTATTCAAAATTTAAAAAAAAATAAAATGAATCTAACCCCGAGGTAATTTTGTACACCCCTTGATAATTTGTCTTCTGTACCTTGAATAAATATTCAACTTGACAGTACAAATATATATATATTATGAAAGCGTATGTCCTGGGGAATGCCCCTATGTAGCATAACTGTTATCACCGTGTAGAAAATATTCAAAATTAAAAAAATGAAAACAACAACCTCTATTTTGCAATTGAAATTCCGTGAAAGCTGTTTAACATATTTCAGAAGACGAATAGAACCAGTAAACGGCGTCTCAGTTTTCATAAGTTCGACAATTCGACATAGAAAACATTCCAAGGATGGTAACCCGATAAAGATGGTACCCAAGCATGGTAACCTGTTAAAGATGGTAACCGATGGTGGTAAGCTGATACAGATGGTAACCAAGGATGGTAACCTACAAAGACTGTAACCAAGGATTGTAAGATTGTAAGATTGGTACCCAAGGTTGGTAACTTTGAATTGCAAAGAATATATGAAGTAGTTCTATTGTGATGCTATATTTTGCATAAATGTTATAAAAGATAAACCAAAGCATCTCGACAAAGAAACATCCCAGGAAATTGGAAGCTTACAAATATGATACTTAAGGATGGTAACCTAAAAAAGATGGTCACAAAGGATGGTAACCTCACATATATGGTAACAGAGGATGGTAATCTGACAAAACAAATGGTAACCAAGTCTGGTAAACCGTCAAAGATGATATTCAAGTATGGAGGTCTGACGAAAAGAGACCCTTCCATGCAACATGGGCAATGACACGTATCAGTTTGAAAGATTTTTATTGTCTCATAATATAATTCACCTACAGCGGCACATCACTGTCTGGAGATTCACTATTTCTTTCTCGGAAAACAAATTATAAGATCTAGTTACTGAGAAACTGAAGCTGCATGTCGTGTAAGATCACTCTTTTCTATGCAAACGTCACATCAGCACATTGGTAAAAGATCGGAGGAGCATGAGGATTTTTCGTCACGTACTGGACCTGAAAAAGAACAATGCATAAAAGTCCTGGTAACCGTGTCATTTCTTCCACCCTGTCCGGCAGCTCCGCCTCTCTCACCTCTCTGAATAACTTCATTGTCCCTGAAACTAGGGAGCTGAAACTTATCACAGTATACCCTAGCTAGGACCAGGGAGCTGAAATTTACTACACTAAACCCTATGGCTAGGGAGCTGAAACTTACCACAATACACCATATGACTAGGGAGCTGAAACTTACCACACCATAACCTTGGACAAGGGAGCTGAAGCTGACCATACCATACCCTAGCTAGGACTAGGGAGCTAAAACTTACCACGCTATACCCTTGGACTAGGGAGCTGAAACTTACCACACTATACCCTAGGATTAGGGAGCTGAAACTTATCACACTATACCCCATGACTATGGAGCTGAAACTCACTACACTATACCCTGGAACTAGGGAGTTGAAACTTACCGTACTATACCCTATGAACAGGGAGCTGAAACTTACCATATTATATTCCAAGACTAGGGAACTGAAACTTACCACACTATACTCACACTATAACATAGGTCTAGGAAGCTGAAAATTACCACACTATACTCTATGACAAGGGAGCTGAAACTTACTGTACTATACCTTTGAACTATGGAGCTGAAACTTACCACAATATACCCTAAGGCAAGGGAGCTGAATCTTACCACACTACACCCTGGAACTAGGGAGCTGAAACTAACCACACTATACTCTAGGACTAGGGAGCTGAAACTTACCTCACTATACCCTAGTACAAGGGAGCTGAAACTTACCACACTCCACCCTATGACAATTGAGCTAGAACTTACCACACTATATCCTAGGACTAGGGAGCTGAAACTTACCACACTATACCCTAGGAATAGGGAGCTATAACTTACCACATTATGCCTTCGAACTAGGGAATTGAAGCTTACCACACTATACCTTAGGTCTAGGTAGCTGAAACTTACCACACTATATCTTGGGAGTAGGGAGCTGAAAATTACCGCACTATACCGAATGACAAGGGAGATGAAACCTACCGTACTATACCTTTGAACTATGGAGCTGAAACTTACCACAATATACCGTAGGACAAGGTAGCTGAAACTTACCACACTACAACCTGAAACTAAGGAGCTGAAACTAACCACACTATACTCTAGGACTAGGGAGCTGAAGCTTACCACACTCCACTCTATGGCAAGGGAGCTGGAACTTACCACACTATATCCTAGAACTAGCGAGCTGAAACTTATCACACTATACCCTAGGAATCGGGAGCTACAACTTCCCGCATTATACCTTCGCACTAGGGAACTAGGGAGCTGAAACTTACCACACTATATCCTAGGACTAGGGAGCTGAAACTTACCACATTATGCCCTATGACTATGAAGCTGAAACTTACTACACTATACCCTGGAACTAGGGAGTTGAAACTTACCACACTATACCCTATGACCTACAACCTGAAATTAAGGAGCTGAAAATAACCACACTATGTTCTAGGACTAGGGAGCTGAAGCTTACCACATTCCACCCTATGGCAAGGGAGCTGAAACTTACCACACCATAATCTTGGACAAGGGAGCTGAAGCTGACCATACCATACTCTAGCTAGGACTAGGGAGCTAAAACTTACCATTCTATACCCTTGGACTAGGGAGCTGAAACTTACCACACTATACCCTAGGATTAAGGCGCTGAAACTTACCACACTATACCCTATGACTATGGAGCTCAAAC
The DNA here is from genome assembly GCA_036873755.1 of Hanleya hanleyi. Lineage (NCBI taxonomy): Eukaryota > Metazoa > Mollusca > Polyplacophora > Lepidopleurida > Hanleyidae > Hanleya > Hanleya hanleyi. The sequence continues at coordinate 21,822 of JAVTVY010008714.1, read as the reverse complement.
TTACTACACTATACCCTGGAACTAGGGAGTTGAAACTTACCGCACTATACCCTATGACCAGGAAGCTGAAACTTACCACAGTATACCCTAGGTCTATGGAGCTGAAAGTTACCACAGTATACTCTGGGACTGAGAAGCTGAAACTTACCACACTACACCATATGGCTAGGGGGCTGAAACTTATCACATATACCCTAGGACTAGGGAGCTGAAACTTACCACACTATATCCTAGGACTACGGAGCTGAAACTTACCATACTATATCCTATGACAAGGGTGCTGTAACTTACCACACTATACCCTAGGACAATGAAACTGAAACTTACCACACTCTATCCCATGACAAGGGAACTGGAACTTATCACACTATAACATAGGTCTAGGAAGCTGAAAATTGCCACACTATACCATATAACAAGGGAGCTGAAACTTACCACACAATAATCTAGGTCTAGGGAGCTGAAACTTACCACACTATACCCTAGGTCTAGGAAGCTGGAACTTACTACACTATACCATTGGTTCAAGCTCTACCAGAAAATGTAAATAGAAAATGTAATATAGGACTAGGGAGCTGACACTTACCACACTACACCCTAGGACAAGGGATCTGAAACTTACCAAACTATACCCTATGACAAGGCAGCTGAAACTTACCACACTATATCCTAGAAATACGAAGCTACAACTTACCACACTATGCCCTCGGATTAGTGGGATGAAACTTACCACACTATACCCTAGGACTAGGGAGAGAGAGAGAATTAAGGATTAACGTCGCGTTCACCTAAGACTAGGGGGCTGAAACGTACCACACTATACTCTAGGACTAGGGAGCTGAAACTTACCACACTCTATCCTAGGACTAGGGAGCTGAAAATTATCATACTATAGCCTAGGACTAGGGAGCTCAAACTTCCCACACTATATCCTAGAACTAGGTAGCTGAAACTTAACACACTATACTCTAAGTCTATGGAGCTGAAACTTACCACACTATAACCTCGATCTAGGAAGCTGAAACTTGCTAAACTATACCATTGGGTCAAGCTCTACCAGAAAATGTAAAATAGAAAATCTAAGATAGCCACACCAAAGACGTCATGTTCATAGAATGCACACTTTGGTCGATTTCCCCTTTTTTCTTCTCAAAGACTGCATGATAAATTAGCAAATACTTAGCTGATGTGAAATCAAATAGGTTTAAGCCAATCTTATTCATAGAAAAGAAAAATAATTCAATTAGGATGAAGGAAAAAATATCACTTTTCTTATACACCTCATGGCCGCCATTTTGAATTTATCCATAATCCGCTGGCCTGGGGCGATGTATATATGTTCAAGACGTGAGAAGCTAAAAATTAAAGTCAAAGAGTTTCAGCCCTCCATTTTCTCCGTTCGGAGCACGAGAGAAAATCACTAACCGATGAGGACAGATAAGATTAACGGATATCATCACATTTCACATCCAAAAAGTTGATGGTAAAGGTCCCTAAAACTTTCATATTGAAGAAGATTTTGAAACAAGACCATATTCAAATACGGTTGTACATATCTTCACATGGTATGATTTAAATAAAACAATATTCGTATCAAAGAGAATACACGCCTTGCCGGTCGTCTGAAAATAGCAAAAACCGCCATGTTTCCTTCCCGTAGTACAATGCGAACCACGAGTAAACTTTTGCCTGAAGCATGCTTTAAGTTCAGGCACGGACTGAAAATTGTCTAAAAAGTGCCTGAAAATTGTCTAAAAAGTTATTTCAAAGGATTTTTTACATAATTTCTTCAGACTTCTTTCGCTCTAGAACAGATCAGTGATATTTCAGGTCCCTGTCAGCTCCTGACACTGTCTATAAACAAACTTATGATGGTGATTTTCCCGATGCCCATGTTGAAGGCATTGCTGTATCCGAATCCTGCTCCTGAAAAGGGGGTAATAACTCTTCATTTTTTGCCACTTTCAGACGACCGACAAGTCATGTATTAAACTGTGTACATAATACACAATCATTGACACCCAACACGGTGAACATTCAATTTCTTTGGTCATATTTTTACCACGTGTTTTACTGATTTTAAAGTAGCCAGGGAAAGGTTTTCCCTTCGCAATATCGATTTTCGACAATACATATTACTGTCAAAGTCACGTGTTAAACACTAAGAGAAGATACCCTTTCCACATTAATCCTTAGACAAACCCGGATTAAGGGAGAAAAAGTAGAGCCTATCTGTACACTGTTGCGTGATCTGCACTGTTCATCTGATCAGCTATTGATTCGTATAATTTCACTTTGCCCTATCTTTTAACCCAGGACAATATTTTGAACTGGTGACAATTAACATAATATTATACTGATGTACTATATTTTCCCAGTTTTCAAAGAAAGTGTCATTATGCTTAGAATAATGTTTAATTTGGCAAATATTATATGAAAATATGCCAGATATCAACAGTTCAAAATATTGTCCTAAGTTAAAAGATAGGGCAAACTAGTAGCTGATCATTATTAGTTTATAATATGCGTATATGCCTATACTCACCTGTAATTGATTGATAGGTGAGAGTAGATTATAATATGCGTACTTATGTCTACACTCACATATAATGGATTGATAAGTGAGAGTAGATTTTAATATACGTACTTATATCTATACTCACATAGAGGCATACTCACCTATAATTGATTGATAGGTGAGAGTAGATTATAATACGGGTACTAATGCTATATTCAGCTATAATTGGTTGACAGATGAGAGTAGTTTATAATATGCGTGCTTATGCCTATACTCGCCTATAATTGATTGATAGGTGAGAGTAGATTATAACATGCGTCTTATGTCTATACTCACCTATAACTGATTGATTGGTGAGAGTAAATTATGATATGCGTACTTATGTCTATACTCACCTATAATAGATTGATGAGTGAGAGTAGATTATAACAGGCGTACTTATGTCTATACTCACATATAATGGATTGATAGGCGAGAGTAGATTATAACAGGCGTACTTATGTCTATACTCACCTATAATTCATTGATAGGTGAGAGTAGATTATAATATGCGTACTTATGCCTATACGCACCTATAATTGGTTGATAGGTGAGAGTAGATTATAACATGAGTACTTATGCCTATACTCACCTGGAAAATAGCTGCTCCTCTTTTCCTTCAGAAAAAAATGAATGACAAGTTAGTTTGAAACTTCAACCATACCAAATTAACACGTCAGTTCAGATCATCATCCTGCAGACGTAATCATTATTTATTTTTATTTTTTTTTAAGCTGAGGTACGCGCAAAACGCACTTGTTGTCGACAACACTAGTAGCATGACCATCATACACAAGGAGCTAAAATTATAACTCTATCTGGTCTGGGCTATTTGGAACATGTTCAGGCCAGGGGGTCATTTGCCACAAGGTGCCGTATATTGTCGAGTAAACAATTAATTAATCATGTTACAAATCTATTATGCATGAACGCGTCGTATATGAATCTGTTCCAATTAAGCACTACCTTAAGTATATTAAGTAGTAGACTGATTAGTGGACAAAGTAGTAGACTAAGTAATAGACTGAGTAGGGGGGGTCGGGGGGGGCTAAGTAGTAAACTAAGTAGTAGCAAAATGATAGACTAAGTTATGGACTAAGTAGTAACTAAGTAGTAAACTAAGTAGTAGACTAAGTAGTTGACTAAGTAGTGGACTAAGTAGTAGACTAAGCAGTTGACTAAGTAGTGGACTAAGTAGGGGACTAAGTAGTAGACTAAGTAGGGGACTAAGTAGTAGACTAAGTAGGGGACTAAGTAGTAGACTAAGTAGTGAACTAAGTAGTAGAAAAATGATAGACTAAGTTGTGGACTAAGTAGTAACTAAGTAGTAAACTAAGTAGTAGACTAAGTACTGGACTAACAAGTAACCTAATTAGTTGACTAAGTAGGGGGCTAAGTAGTAGACTAAGTAGTAGAAAAATGATAGACTAATTTGTGGACTAAAAGTAACCAAGTAGTAAACTAAGTAGTAGACTAAGTAGTAGACTAGGTAGTAGACTAAATAGTAGACTAAATAGGGGACCAAGTAGTAGAACAATAATATACTAAGTTGTGGACTAAGTAGTGGACTAAGCAGCGGACTGATTAGGGGACTAAGTAGTGGAAAAACTGTTCAGGGGAACATTTATGCCTCATATCCCCATAAATTATTACCATCAAACAAGAATAGTTTTTGTGATTATTGTTTTTTTCCCCGTACTTCTTCTTGGGTCGTGGAAACATTTGACCTTTGGTCTTGTGACTGAAAGAGTAAGCCAACTGAGAAATTTGATGAAGGTAAATTGAATTATCGTTCATAAAATGCTTAGTTTCGTTCAATCCGTGGTGTCCTTGACTTTTGAAATTTTAACTGATAGCTTCCATTATGGGAATCTTACCGAGCTACATGTAGGCAATTTCACATTCCATTGGAAGATACCCTTAGCTTATTGACTCCTCCGTGTATTTGACCCTATTCCAGCTTCAAAAAGCATTATGTCACATGAGCTAATGTAATTATCAGGGTTTTACGAAATGACCTGGGAAGCGAAGTCCATGTTACAGAGGGGCACGACTGTGGGATAGTGCTCGAGAGGAGGCCGAAGTTGTGGAAATTAGCTACTTTATTTCTCACACTCCCGATGCATATTTGTTTGTTTTTCTTAAGAAGATCGATATTACAAACGGACTAATTATATATGGAAGATATAGAATCGGCGGTAGTTGACATAGACAATAGTGTTTTATAATTTGTGATGGGGGCACTTCGAGGCCCACCAAGGGATCATCCTATGAATGTGATTGAGCCGATTTCGGATCTCACGGGACCAATCTGATGAGACCATTTGGGAAGCCTCCTAATACATGGCAGTGTGACTACCGTCACAGGACCTTCGAAGTAGGGTTTGATATAATTTAAGTGTGTACTCGAGAGATGACTTGGGGGCCCTATGTGCTACCGTGAAGGAATTTATACAGCAGTCTCTAATTGACAGTGGTTACTATTAACTTTTCCAGATGTCACCGCTGGCGAGTCATTAGCGTAGCAACTATTATCGCCCGCAGTTCCTATTACCCTGTACACTGATCAGCCCAGCAGTACAGCACAAGGTCACCCATCCAAGTCTTGACCGGGCTCAATGTCGCTTAATTTCGGTGATTTTACGAGAACCGGTGTGTCCAACGTCATATTCCGTATCAAGAAACCTTCAAAAGTCACAGTGAAACATACAGCCAAGGGTTCTCGATGGGCATGACAGCGCACTCGCTGAGCCATCAATAAATAATAAAAAATAATCATAAATCAAATTTTCATCAGAATTCGGTCAGCTCAGAACTTTCTGGTAATAGTGCCCTATGCACGTTCATGCCAAAAATCAAGGTTCTAATGTCAACGGTTCTCCTTATTTTGCCGACGAAAGGATTCGGATGGACTGACTCACTCACTCATTACCGGACAATTTGCAAAAGGCTTCGTAGAAATACTCAGATATCACCCTTTACCGTATGGCTACGTACAGAAGTGTCTACGTTTGATCGTACCATACGTTCGGATGACGATTATGGGTTGCATCTTGTTTTACTTATATCTGGTTACATCCATGTGAACGCTTAGCAAAGTATACATTTACACACATACGTAAATATGCACGCATGCAAATAAAAACACATTTATGTGCATGTGTTCGGGGCTCAAGTAGTGGACCAAGTAGTAGAACAGTAGTGGACTATGTAGCGAACTAAGTATTGGACTAAGTAGTGGACTAATTAGTAGACTAAGCAGTATATTGAGTAGTGGACTAAGTAGTGTGCTAAGTATTAGACAAAGTAGTGAACTAAGTAGTAAAATAATAATAGACTAAGTAGTACTAAATAGTCGACTAAGTCGTAGAATAGTAATGGACTTGGTAGTGGAGTATGTAGTGGACTAATTGGTGAGCAAAGTAATAGACTAAGTAGTGGACTAAGCCGTGAGCTAAGTAGTAGACTAAGTAGTTGAATAAGTCATAGACAAATTAGTAGACAAAGTAGTGGACTAAGTAGTGGACTAATTAGTTGAGTAAGTAGTAGAATAGTAATAGATTGGGCTAAGTAGTGGATTAATTGGTGAAATAAGTAAGAGAGTATGTAGTGAATTATGTAGTGAACTAAGTAGTGGACTAAGTAGTAGATCAAGTAGTGGACTAGTTAGTGGACTAAGTAGCAGACCAAGTACTAAGTCGTAGGCTAGGTAGTAGACTAAGTAGTAGACAAAGGCGTAGACTAAGTAGTAGACAAAGAAGTAATGGGTTACTAAGTATTGAATTAAATAGCAGACTAAGCAGTGGAATAGCATTGGACTAGGTAGTGGATTGAGTTGTAGACTAAACAGTGAACTAAACTGTAGACTAAGTCTTAGACTATGTAGCCGAAGTCAAAAGAGTCAGATCAAGCCATTATGTTTCACTCACATTTGAGTTGGGATAACCATGTCCACTGTGTAGATATGTAGACTCGGCTCTCCCATATCCATGACACGTGATACCTCGGTAAAGTGCATATCTGAAGCCATTGCCACGGAGACAGCGAAATATCCCTGCGGATGAAAACAAAAACTGTCCTGCTCCTGCTGTGGTAACATTCTCACATATATGTAAGGTACAGTATACCGGTGTGAAAGAAACGGTGCTCTCCAGAGACCCAGCAGTGTCCGGTCTCGTATGTTTCACCTAGAGCGGACTGATATCCAAGTGACCATTTTCAGAAGTCAGTGTCCGGCCTGGGTTAAGTCATAGTATTTCATCATCCCAAACAGTAAAGAGGTTTATTTTAGGATGAAACTCATCCCACGGTATAGAACATTTTCATTGTGATATTTTGTAAAGACAATACATAGACGCATTCTTCTATGGTGGGTGACCAGTCTCAATCATGGGTAGATAGTGTGGTACAGGCAATTATAGCAGATCAGGGAACTTGTCAAAAAAGAATAGGGGGTAGGGATAACATATAACAACATATTTCCACTTCTGCTGCTTTTGATGTTACATGTAAGATATCATTATGGTATGTGTATTGGCTATCGTCTGATGAAAAATTTTGATTGGTCAAAGCTCGTCTGTTATGTAGGTTAGTAGCTCACTACAGGCATTTTAGAATGAAAATGTGTGTGTATGTGGAGTATGTGTTGCATATTGTCAGCTGTGTAAACTGAAAAAGAAGTTTAGAGTCATTATCAGACCTGTACCAAAATCTGTGGACCATAATTTACTGCTTACAATATCATTGTGAAGCTATATATATGGGATATGATGTACATGGTTCAGAAGCGTTCAATATTACAGGCAGGTGTCAGTTAAGTAGGTCAGTAGGTCACCATTCTGTCTACAAAGCCCAATTAATGACGTGCGTCAATTTTGCTAGTTAATACGTAGGTGAAAGGACATCTGTGGCTCATGTACTGTTCTGTGGAATTGTTTTCTCATGAGAAGTCATTATGATTTGTTAAGGATAATCCAACGAATTGGCCAGAAGGCCAGAGCGTCACTTTGAGGCGAACATAAGGTGTGTGGCATGGGTAGGCATAACAGATTTCATAATATTCCACTGTCTAAACTGCCTGGGATGTTACAAATAAGACAGCATTGTGAAGGTAGGGTATGTTTTAACGAGCGCATAAGTACCATCCATTATGTGGGCCAATGTGTCAACGATTTTTTTTAAAGCAAGAATTAGTGTAAATGTCTTAGTATGTGTCCTGCAAAGAAACTGGTTTAAAAATTTCATCATAATACTAAAAGTAGTTCATCTCCAGAACATTCATAACTCACAACAATTCGGAATTTATGCATTCGGGTAAATTATGTACGTCAGTACCGGTAGGTCATCGACCAAATCTTCAAAATAGGCATTTAGTTTTGCTAATTAATGGCATCTGCATATGAAATATAGTTGTGGATAATCTGTTGGTCATGTATCAGTATGTGATATAATATTCCCATATTTCCCTGAAATGGTTTCCTCTACATAATGTTCCAGACATCAACATGGATTTCGGAAGCAAATATCGAGTACATCTTATCGAGAATTTTGATTAATGTTTTTGTCTACTGAAGTGAAAATCTAGACAGGTTTCTGAAGCGGAACTTGTATTTCGCCATTACGTGTATTTTGAGAACATCATAAGACTTATGCAGACGTCCCTCCTGAAAAATTGTTGAGTATTCAGATGCAAAACGCTGCATTATGGTGCATTCTGATAGTAGGATTATCACATTTGTCATTCTCTCCGAAAAATCGTCCAAACTATACACTAGATCTACACTTTACTATACCATTTCTTCTTAAATTATCGGGCCTCCGCTTGAGTCTCTGTAATGGTCCACATTTCGTGATGGCGTACATGCTACAATAAAGCTATTTTAGATGAGCTACGCATCTCTGGCACCTAATTTTAATGGTTTTTGACAAGATCCCTGATACGTTATAAGTCCATCTAGCGCATTGCCTACCCATGTTTCTGACTGGCCCACGCCCTAGAAGGATGTGTCTATTAATTGTCAAACGAAATATCACAATGAAATTTTTCGATACCGTGGGAAGTCAAGTAACATGCCTCTGATTGTAGGACATCAGAGGCATGCAGTGTGATTTCCCATGTCAGATAAACGACGTCGGAAACAGACCAGAAAATTACATTCACTCGCCCCAATCCCCACTATCGTAACATAGGGTATCTGCTTAGTCACAAACCCTTACTTGCAATCCAAATGCGACAGACAACAAAATGAAGCGAGAACCGAGAAGGCGGCTGCCATGTCATTTTCGTCTCCCCTCAAACGTGCTGACAACATGTGAGACTTTTGTAAAAGCGACCCCGTAAAATTTTGCCCGTGGGACCAAGTGGCCTTGAACAGTGTGTGGCACTGTATCGTGGGTTGTGAGCGTCGAATAGCGCACGTGTTGGCCTGCACGAAATTCTATATTTAGTCCAACGGCCAAAATTGAACGGGTCCCTTTTAGAAAAGACTCGTATGATGTCAGCACGTTTTAGAGGAGAAGAAAATTACATGGCCGCCGCCTTCTCGGCTCTCGCTTCATTTTGTTGTCTGTCGCAGTTGGAGTGCAAGTAAGTATTTGTAACTGAGAATATTTTTGGCATTCTAACCCGCAGATACCATATGTTACGATAGTGGGAATTGGGGGGGAGTGAATGTAATTTTCTGGTCTGTTTTCGACGTTGTTTAGCTGCCTCAATGAGACATGGAAAATCACACTCCATGCCTCTGATGTCCTACAATCAGATCCATGTTACTTGACTATACCGTGGGTTGAGGTTCGATGCTGAAAGTTGTCTTGGGATGATGGTCTATACCAAGCGGACACTCATATCTGGGGGCCACCATTACACTTACACCGATATTATGCTGAATATTAATACTCTATGAAGGTATGGTCTCGTAACTTGCGTTCCAGTCCCTCGGTTTGGAATAGCCTACAATATTGGACCCGCCTGACGGAGAGTCAATGACTGTACCGGACTTGACCCATAAACTAATATGGCGACCGTATAACTGCACGAATTGATATCAGCCGCGACTCACCGATATATATTTCCGCAACATATAGTTCTGGGGTAAGTTGTCAAAACTCTGCCTTCAAACTGTGGGGCACTTGCGTTCTGAAGTGCATCGAATCACTGTTAAGTGTATTTCAAGATGAATATACGTGTTTTCAATCAGAAAAATAGTTAGATAGAAAACTTCATGGTTTCTGCAAGAATACTGCAAAAATGGCGAGACCCCTAGATTGGTAAAGGGAGCGTTGCGCAAAACAGCCTGGGAAAGGATGGTGATTGTGTTTGAAGATTGGGATGGCTCCAATAAATGGTGAGCCAATGCTAAAGCTCGTCCTGATTCGAAATGGCGCGGGTCGAATGAACAATCGATGGATGGGAGAAAGCTGAAAAAGCGGACTGCCACTGTCTGTCATTACCTTGAGTTGACAGACACTCCTGACTGGGGTTGACTAGCAGCCATTTGTGGTGGGGATCAATGTAAACAGTTCGCGGGGTTGGGGGCTGGGGAGTCCCATTAAAATTTTGTAGCATCTTTAGTGAACTGGATGTGATGATAACTTCTCCGAGCCACATCTATGACTTCTGTTCATAGAAACGAACAAAATTTAGATTCAGAGGTCCACAACAGGCGTAAGTAATTTTCAATGCATACCACCAGGATCGAAAGGTTTCATTCTAAAAAGAATCATTATAAACTTTGGTTGAATCTCTCTCTCTTTCTCTCTCTCTCTCTCTCTCTCTCTGATCTTGCGCTCACGAAACTAGCAATATAAAATGTCACGAAGATGGAGTTTGGTGGATAGATTTAGGTATATCCTCTGGCACAATTTATGCATCTTACAGAGTTCCCTCAGCGATCAAAGATATAGCCTTGTGAGAGAAGCATGGCGAGTATGTTAGTCGATGGAATTGCTGCCTTTACAGCTGGTAAGAGTCATGTGTCAAATGGATGCCCATTCGTTCGTGCTGGGCAAGCCAAATCATGGAGCCAATGAACCATCACAGAAAATGTGATTGTCTGGATTTTCTTCCAGTATTCTTTACAAGCCAATGAATATGCCGGATTTCCATTTGAAAATTTGAATAGACAAATCAAATGTTTTAAAACTGGAAGATATCCCGTGATGCAATGTTTCCGTTATGGAAGCTTAAAACATCCATGTCCATGTACATCGTTTATTCAGGTAGCCATCTATTCGCTGTAGCATTATTCCATCGAAGAAAAACTCTTTACTGTATACTCAGAAAAGTGCATCAGTTATCTCCCTTCGTTATAAGAATGCAACTGTCGGGGACACAATCATAACCCAGAGTTACCTGCCCTCATCATACTTACCCCGTTTCCTTTGATCCAGTGATCCAAGTTTTTCTCAAATGCTATCGAGAAATTTCTGGAAATTCTGAAATAGAATTTAAAACGCGATTCACATCAAGGAATTATCGGGTCTACTTTAATGACTTAACCATTAGCTACTTCTTTTCTATGAAAAATGCACGTATTTTCAAAGAAATAGCACATATTTTCTAAGAAGTTAAAATATCCTCTGCAAAATGCCCCAATACTTTTCTGAAATGACATCATGGTCGAGTGATCAAGTTGTCTTGAACACATTACCCAATACCAAAATCCTTTCACAGCTGTTCTCTTTAAGGTTAGTATTACCTTTTTCCATTCACTTTCATTCAAATAGCCCTATTTTGCAAGATGCGCAGAAATATGCCGTTTTTTAATATGACGTCACTGTGACGTCATAAAAGCGTACAATTGGATTTGTTTGGAACCTCCCTAAATAATTCTTGACATATGGTAGACTCGAGTGTTAATAGGTTTACCTGAAAGCTCCTAGTAAGTGGTGATGGGTGGCATAAATTATCTTTGTCACGGTTCGTCTGGCAAAGGTACGGGACTTTCTGCCTTGCGCAGATAAACGGACATGTGGGTGAGTTGGTCATTGTCTAAGGTCCCTACTCTAACAGTGATAGTGGTCGCTGAATAAACTTGGTATTTTAGAAGCTGGGATATTAAACTAGACGATGATAACTTTCGTATCGAATTCCCAGAAATGTAGCTTGAATTTAAATGGATGTGTTATCCATAGAAGTTGATCTATTTCAGGTATTCTCGTAGTTGATAAGAGCGGCGTACTTACGTAAGTGTGACCTGGGGAGTTTCTGCATCTCGACCTCCACAAGGTCCATGCATCAGTGCACAGTCATGTGAGGCTGGGGAAAAAATCATATTGCAAGGCAAACGGGTAAAACAATTATAATTCAGCAAATATGTTAAATACATGGCACAATTGTCCCTGGTGACACACATTTTTGGCTATAATGTCAACACATCGGGTGTGTAAGTACAATCTACACTGTAACTGTTATTATCCTCTCGTGAGTATCGTAAGTTTATCGTAATTTTATACTAAACTTTTTTGCTGTATATTTCTCCAAAATAAGTCTAGGAATATAAACAATGCGTTCGATGGTTGACATGCATAATAGTGTCTCAATGAACTGTCAAGGGTTAGCAGACCCAGGAAATAAAAGAAAGAACGCGTTCCACTGTCTCGGGAAGAAGCAACACTGTGTCGTATGCGTACGGAGCACTATTCCGTCAATGGGACATGAAGCACGTTTGAGACCTTTAGCTTCCAGTGCGTAAATAATCAACATAATAACCAATCGACAGGGAAGCTACATCATTACCAATCTAGATATATATGAGACAATTATTACATAATGTGTGCCTAGTACGGATAGCTTTTCCTGTTTTATTCACATCAACCAACAAATCCAGAGTAAAGAATTCCAATTGTCGATTTTCGAGAGGATTGTAACGTAGTCTTGAATCCAGGTATTGACACGAATAATTATGTATATATTAACCACCCTGATGCACCAGAGATCCTCTTAAACATATTAAACGACAGAGACACCATCGATACTTGGAGTATACCCATCAGATCTGACATTATACCTGGTGAAAAAGAGAAAAGACCAAGAAACAGGCGTTGTTAAATTTCCTTTGTGATTACAGGAGGTCATGTATTTAACCCTTCCTGGCCTGGGGGTGAGAAGGGGGCACATTCCGCGCCCCCCCCCCCCCCCCCCCCCCCCTCCCCTTTCCTTCTATTACTATCTCCGGAACGACAAACATATGATAGCTGACACTCCGTGAGTTTGTAGTTTATCATATTGGGGTCATTTTGAACCTATTGTTGTAAACCCCCAGACAGAGGATCCTGGGCAAATTCAAATGGCGACCATGTGGGGTATCAGAAAAGTGATGTTTTCGTCAGTTTTCTTCAAAATTCATGCTTTTCATGAGAGAGAAAGTGGGCAAAAGCTAGTTTATCTCGTATCAGATTATTATTTACTAATTGATCATGCAGTTTGATCATGCAATCGAAAATCTGACCGAAAAAATTGTCCAAAACTGTGTTTTCAAACATGACGTCACCTTGATGTCATCATGGCGGCCATCTTGGACTTTTTTTACATTTTCTGGTAGAGCTTGACCTAACGATATAGTGTGGTATGTTTCAGCGCTCTAACCTTAGGGAGAGCGAAAATATATGGAGGAGCATTTTCCCTCCCCCCCCCCCGCTCCCGGCGGAAGGGGATATCGAAACTTGAATTTGTAGTAACTGAGAGATTGAGTGTTCGAAAGTCTAATACACTTTGCTCTGTATACGCCATCAATCATGTTTTTGTAGAAAAGGTTATCAACCGAAAAGGTCAACAGATACATTTCGAAGAAAAGACGCAATCTTATGAACACAAAATCTCCAGAATATACACAATTAGTTTAACCGGATGTCATATTCATTAGCGGCCCTCGGGCGGCTAATGACTGTGTCAGACTGCAAATTATTGATGTCGGGCCAGTAGAAAACTAAAACACTCATTATATAACGTTTACATCAGTTACCTCACGTTTTGCTGTTTCACTGAAGAAAAACCTCCTCCTGCGCGGAACTGTGCTTTTCACACTACTGACCAAATGTGGCAGATATGTGTTACACCTGTTAGAGTTGAGTCAGACCCTACATAGAATGAATTAACTTAATACATACCTACTTGATTGAGTCCCGTCATTGATCCTCTCTGGTGAGGGCTAATTAGGCACACGTGAGCGGTTGCCGCGGCAACGAACGACAAAAATATCAGAACATTCATCTTGGCGGTACGGGAAGAAATTCACAGATTCAGTTACGGAAAAAAAACTTGAGGCTCCGTTCACTTGTATCGTGCAGAAACGATTGGGGTTAAAATAATGTCCGCACCCTTTTCAATACAATAACGATAATCGTCAAGATAAGATGTCACCCACCCTTGTGTCGGTTAACCTGTCTATCAGTTAACTGATACTGAACATTTGGTGCATTTAACCCTATCTGACCCGAGACGGTTGTTTTTTTCCACTGTCTGTGTGAAAATTACGTGGATATATGTCTATTTGTGTCGGTTTTAGGTGAGTTGTCTCCTAACCTTCAATTTCACTGGTGACGGCTCTGGTGACGCCAAGGTGACACCCTTTTGCAGAAAGTCGTCCTTTGATATATCGTTTGACCCATGGTATCCAGCAGTGGAAATGAAAGGCGGGAGAATGCGGGAACTTGGGGGTTATGCATCTAAAAGTAATTTTATAATACCAATTTCACGGCCGCAATTTCAATTTATACAGGTCTATTCGCTCCGTGCAGTAAACAAATAACTTCAAGAAAGCATGGATGTTTCAGGTGTCAAAGCATATTCTTGGGAAGCTACCCTACAACTCCCAACCATTTTCAGCAGAGTGGGGGTCGAAACCGGATGGGCCAAATCTTTAGCTGATGGATTTACTTAATGCAACTGCCTAAAAATGAAGTGAAAAATCCACTAAATGGATCTGCTTATCCAGTGTGCGTGGAAACGTCCTAATTTTCCCATTACAAATACAAGAATTAACCTTGTAAAGAATAAACTAGCCTATTAAAATTACTAGCAGTTCAGCTCCTTTTATTAACATAGGGAGATCGCGTGCTGTTTCTATACTACTCATCGCGCACTACTCATCGCGCATGCGCAGTCGACCCATTCTACTGTAGGGTGCAAGCCTGGCCCATGGAATCTCAGGTAGTGAAAACCCGAGGTCTCTCGCCCCACCCTATCCCGCGCCACACCTTTGCGACCCGCTGTACAGTGAGTAAAGCGGAGTAGGAGGAGGAGTAGGAGGAGGAGTCGGACACGCCACGGATTATACTAGGGAGATATCGGTTAAATATTATTTTAGAACAATTTCCTTCTGAATATTATCCTCTGAACAAAACTGAAGAAAAAAGAGAGAAGGTTAAAGACAGACGATTTATTTCACATGACATCAGATATATAACTGATAATTAATCTTGATCTTTCTATTTGCCCTCTGGTAGTGCAAGAAGGTCAACCTGTAACCATCTCGGTCATCTATACGCGGTAAGACTGACCCTGTGATCGTGTGTATCCATGTTCAGCCTACTTTCGGCAACTGCAGGAGGGAATTTCCATAAATCAATACCACGTGACTTCGTCAGCTAATCAGCTAAAGTCTACCGACGTAACCCCAACGTAACTCGCCACACCTCTTAAATGATACGAAAGTTATACATACCTATATATTTTGTAAGCCCAGGCAATATCTGTTTCAGAAATGGTATGAAAACCTGTAATTTGTCAGATTTCTCGGGTCTGTTCTCCGCCGGATGCAGAAGGCCGAACAGAATCCGGTAAAGTACTGGATATCGCTCCGCGATAATGGAGACACACGATTCGCAAGCCATCTTATGGATGGCGAAGTGTACGCAAATGGCAAGAAGGTATATGACACTCCCGACAGCGCATGCTCCGTTTCACAGACTCATTCCACATTGACCCTGCCACCAGTAGCGGAAGATGTCCTTCACAACGTGTCTATGGCGTATTGAGAAAAACGCACGCCCACACGTTTTCAGTTTGATTCCGACCAAACAACTCTTTCAGCTTTGCACATGAGCGAACTACTTTTTCATATGCTCTGCCCACCCATATAAACGGGGAAAATAAATTCTAGATCATTCTTTTTAACGCTAGGCCAACAAAGATATAATGCAAAATTGAAAAGCAACCGAAATGCTCCACAAACATCGCTTTTACTACATACATGTATGATTTCCGGCGTTGTGCTGCTCGGGCAGGAATCGTGTCAAAAAATCTGACTGGTGACTGAGATATTATCATAACCCAGTGAGGTGGTTGGAAGAATATAATCAGTAATAAGGCAAACAAAACTCTTGGTTTCAACACACTTACTCCCTTAAGAACGAAGTTCCATAAGCACAACAGGGTGCTGAAGCCGTTTATTAAATTGCCCGAACAAGATACGTAGTGGTACAAGAGGAATGTCAGTGTACCAAACGAATGGTACAGATCTTAAAGATAGTGAACAAAGTACAATAAACTGCGTATATATACTGAATCGTACAAATGGTATGCAGCTTGCAGCCCGACACGAAAAACAGAAATAAAACCTCCAAGACTCTGAAACGTGCTCCTCGCCCGACCCTTACCTGCACCAAAAGCAAAATTATATGAGTGTTGCTGGACAAGTTTCACAGCGAGGGTTACAGCTATACCATCAGAATTACATGTTTCATTTAAAATTACTCAGATATGCATGTGTAACATAAATGCAAAATATGGGGTGCCAAACCAGTTTCCACATACTAGACTGACCTTTTTTTTCTTTTCTTTTTTAAATAAGAAGAGCGAACTGTAACAAGGTCCGAGACTGACTACGCAATATCAACAACCATTTAGCAAATATCAAACTAACCAATCACGCTCCATCAAAACCATGCAGTAGCGTGATTAACCAATCCACTCCTCACAACACATCAGATCATATGATAATGGGATCACGTGAGCCTTGAAACACTGTTTTCACGCTACACTCTGTGCCGTTTCAGACACACTCCCTTAATAAGAAAGTTCCACAGGCACAATAGGGTGCTGATGCCGTTTATTGAATGGACCGAACAAGATATATAGACTGCCAACAGGTGAGGAAACGGAAGGAGCTAAACGCCTAAATTCTTAGAAACTGACATACTCCTGTGCAGTGATTTTTTATATATAAATCATTGGCTGTGTCGGACTTCCATCTTCCATGTGCTTCGATCGCCTCGTGCTTTGATCGCCCCTGCATTTGCGGCTGCCGACGCCCCCAGATCTTAACGAGTGGGGACCCTATTCGACAAATTTGATTTTACCCAAAACTGCTTCGCTGGCTGTGCTGTAACATATTGGCTTATTTGTGAAAACTAATTTGGCTTGCCCACGACAGTAGTAGCGTAAACACGGCACAGGTCTCATTTTGACGAGTGCGCAGGTGTTTCTGCGCAGATTTGCGGCGGAAGTGCGGCGGGTCGGGGGATTCCCCAGTGGGGGTTTCCCCATGACGATCACGTGATCAAGGCATGTCTAGACTTGTTCTGGGTTGTACAGTTCTGCCATACGGAGGATGGATGTATTCCTCCGCGGTGATGCGGTTTGGCTGTGATGCGGTCGCGGAAGAAAGCTTCCGCGGAGGAAAAGTAGTCCCTAGACTACAAATACGCTGCATGGTCCGATTGGGCCGAGTGAGGCTCTTTTCAGTCATGTCATGGGTGTTTTCACAGAATAAATGCCATACGGAGGATGGGTACCAGTATTTCGCTGACGTCCTAGTAATAAACATAATCTATAGGTGTTGTACCATGTTAATAGGATCAGTCTAGCATCTGTACCACCCTAGGGTCGAGCGTTTATTGTCCCGTGTATCTCCGCAAGAAAACAACAAACAAAATGGCGGCTCCAGGATGGTGTGGGGATGCCCTTTCCATATCACGGCGTCGACAGTAGCGCCATCTGCACACATTGACGCAAGGGAGACAACTCGTGTGGCCTAAGGATAAGGAAATAGCCGTGTTGGAGCTAGGGGAGCCACAAATGGTCCAATGGGATCGAGTGAGGTATCAAAGTAAAGCCTAGGTGAAGGGGCATCTGATGGGGTGGGTGTGGGGTTGAAATATCGCCATTCTGCGCATGCGCGGTGGCCGAAGGGTATGGAAATAGCCGTTTTGGAGCTAGCGAAGCCAATAATGGTCCAATGGGATCGAGTGAGGTATCAAAGTGAAGGGGCATCTGACTGGACTAGCGGCTTGGGCGTTGTCATCATTCTGCGCATGCGCGGTGGCCCAAGGGTATGGAAATAGCCGTGTTGGGAGCTAGGGGAGTTACTACTGGTCCAGTGGGGTCGAGTGAGGTATCAAAGTGAAGCTTAGGTGAAGGGGCATCTGACTGGACTAGCGGATTTGAAATAGCGTCATTCTGCGCATGCGCGGTGGCCCAAGGGTATGGAAATAGCCGTGTTGGGAGCTAGCGAAGCCAATAATGGTGCAATGGGGTCGTATGAGGTATCAAAGTGAAGCCTAGGTGAAGGGGCATCTGACTGGACTAGTGGGTGTGAACTAGCGTCATTCTGCGCATGCGCATAGACGTTTTGGGGATGTAGGGGAGTTACTCATGATCCAATGGGGTCGAGTGAGGTATCAAAGTGAAGCTTAGATGAAGGGGCATCTAATGGGTTGGGTGTGCGGTAGCCATTCTGCGCATGCGCAGATGCAATGCGGAGCTCTCGTCCAATCAGAAGCGAGTATTTCAAATCCGCCACGGAGCTCTCGTCCAATCAGAAGCGAGTATTTTGACCCGGTGCATTATGGGACATATCCAAGATGGCGGCACGTATGTTCAAGATGGCGGCACATCCGGTGTCGAAAACTGGCCATTTTTGTCGGGATGGGGTCACCTAGTGTCGAAAACTGGACCCTGTATGGGTCCCGCTAGACGTGTTGGAGCTAGGGGAGCCACGAATGGTCCAATGGGGTCGAGTGAGGTATCAAAGTGAAGGGGCATCTGACTGGACTAGTGGGTTTGAACTAGCGGCATTCTGCGCATGCGCAGTCTGGCCGTAGTATAGAAATAGACGTGTTGGAGCTAGGGGAGATACTACTGGGTCGATGGGATCGAGTATCCATGTGAAGCCTAGGTGAGGGAGTTACACTAGGGTGTCGTTTCCATTCTGCTGCGCAGGTCACGTGGTGGGGTTGTGACGTCACTTCCGGGTTTTTCACTAAAAAACTACCTCCAAACATAGAAGAGTTCCCATGTTTTTCCCCTTAGACGTCCGTATGTTCAACCGCCGGCACTTTTCCACTGGCCTGGCCCCAGCGCGAGCGGTGCGCGCGTCATCACGCGTCATCCCCGGAAGTGCGCGTCATCCCCGGCAGTGCGCGCGTCATCCCCGGCAGTGCGCACGCGCGGATCAAAAGGTCAAAGGTCACCTGTCAAACGGTCTCCCTTTCGGCAAGGTTCGGAGAATACATAGAACTTATAGTCATAATCTATACGTGTTGGACGAGCCTCTTCACTCACCGTATACACGTACCTCAATGAAATGCCCGCTCCAAACCTAGACCAAATACACGTACTTGGTCTGTGGGCTGATTTCATTGGCTCTCTATTTTTTACTATAGTGCGCTTGCATTCTAACCTTGATGGGTGATATTTTGGCCCCATCCTACACCACTGATTTCAGTTTGACTGAATCTTCAGATGCAT
This sequence comes from Hanleya hanleyi, assembly GCA_036873755.1. Lineage (NCBI taxonomy): Eukaryota > Metazoa > Mollusca > Polyplacophora > Lepidopleurida > Hanleyidae > Hanleya > Hanleya hanleyi. The sequence goes on along the minus strand of JAVTVY010008714.1, from coordinate 2,575 downwards.
TATGAATAAAACACACAAGACAGGGTTTTTTTTTTTTTTGGTGAGATCTCATTTTTTATTCAGTGAACAACAACAACGTGAGAACAACCACGTGAAAACTGAAGCCCAGAACACGGGGCTTGCTAGAATTCAAGCCCAGAACAGCGGGCGTGTGTTCATTGAAAGAATTCAAGCCCAGAACGGGACTTGTACATTGAAATGATGGGCGGCCCAGTCATAGACGAGTACATCTCGGTCCTCGGCCTTGGGGTACTCGTCAAACATGTGGACGATGGTAGATAAGGGTCTTCCCCGGCATCGATGGTACAGGTAAAACAAGCAATATTGTCCGCACACCATACTGTCCAGGCTTTGCAACGTTTTAGTATTCCAACACCACGTCTCTGTGCCTTGATCTATGAAGTCTGTTAAATCGGGATGGAGGGGTGGTAGGCCGTACGGATCAAGGTATTCACCCTGCTCTTCTGTCAAGTACACGGCCACCCAGTGTTCACCGGGCCGATCCATCGGGTCTGTGTTCAGGACGTAAGCAGCCGGATACACACGGTCTAATGGGAACACGTCTCGGGCGAACACTCCTTGAAACACCTTACTTGTTCCTGGGTCAGTCTCCAGCACCGTGGTTATCTGGTCTGTATCCATGTTAGGTGGCGAAGTCACACAGCACGTTACGGCTTTTATCGCTTTGAATGATGTTGTCAAACTCAGCGTAGCAGATCACATTGATGGTTTTCGGTAAAGGTGTCCCGAAGTGCAGTTCCAAGCGTAAGTTGCCTTTCTTGATGAGACTCAGTTGATGATCGTTGTCTAAGGTGGGAGTCAGATCGAAACAGAACAATGTGTACCCGCTGCCGAAATCGTCTCGACTGATCATATTTCCCTCGTCTTGGTTGATTTGGCCAGTAGCTGTGAAGAGGTTCAGATAGCTCCGGATGTAATTGTCCGTTCCAAAGTTAGGTTGTAAGGGGCGTGCCGGTACCTGTTGGCCATCCACATGCAGGGCCACGAAATTGATGTTGAACGCTTTTAGGTTGAACGGATTCCTCGAGAGAGTCCCATTATAACTCACGTTCTCCACACAGGCCAGGAACAGGTTTTCTTGATTGACAATCATATTGCCTTTAGGAACGGAAAAGACCTTGGTCTGTACTCGTCGAATCGGGTACTGGGCTGGTTTTTTCTCCAAGGCTTTGATGTGCCCCAACTGTACACCTGGGCTGGGTTTCACTTTGCGTACAAACAGACTTGCCTCTTGGATGACAATGTTATACTCGAGGTCCTCATTCGGGGCCATCAAGGCAAACGCAGGCGTTGCGCGCACTAGTCGTATTTTGACAGGTACTCCATTCAAGAGGTATCGGTCCTGCATGAATAAGTCCGCATGCAGACGTCCCATCATATCGACCGAGTGACTCTCGGCTGTGAAATCCACTCTCTCCGTGTAGCCGGCGTTATCAGGACTCGCTTCCATCTTGCCTGGGGTATCTTGGTAGAACAACGGGGCTGCCAAATACGACTTTTTAGCGTCACGCCCGTAGGATAACAGCGTTTCCATGTAGGCTCGGTACGGGTACGTGTTCGTCGAGGCGCTCACCAGTTTATCACTCAGGGCTATATCCACTTGCTGGAATAGCGAATGAAGCCAGAGATTCACTGGACCCACGGGTGCCTCTGCTTTCAGGACTGTCCCATCTTTATTGGTGATTTTAGCTTTCACATATAGGTACGTATGGGCTAAATCCAGGTAGGTCGTATCTGCGTTGGTGATGGTGAATTCAATGGGGCCTGTGGCTGTAATGCTGGAAAGGGGCAGATGTTCCACCCATTGACCCTCTTCGACACTGGTCTGAGTAGGTGGGACGGTCCATAAATCAAATTCACTGTTGGTAGAAGGACACGACTCGGCATGGATGAAAGCCATCTTTAAGAAAAGATATCCTTGGTCTTCTTCGATGTGCGTCGTCGCTGGGTAGGTCGTCGACTGGTGCGTGGTCTCGGTGGGGCAGCTCTTTTATTCCCTACGGTGCGTTGTGCTTTGGCCACCAAGACGCCTCCCGCTTCTTTGGCCCGCCGTTTCAAGGATTCTTTGGGTGCCGACATCACCGGCCACCTGCAGTCCACTGCGCACCGCTTGTTTGCCGATCGCTTTGACCCCACGCGTCACCAAGGGCAGAAACGTTTTGACGATGCTCCCGAGTATGTTCCCCAGTCCATGTCCTCGTTACATGCGTGTACCCGCAAAGACAGGAAAGTTACCCCCGGCCTGTTTGGTGTAATGATCGACGTAACTGGCTGTATGGCATTGATAAGGCACCTTCATTATGCAAAGTGAACCGCTCGGACTTGACGGAAATGAAGTGTCAACACCACTTTTCCTCATTCGAATGCCACCGGTCGTCCCGTGTCGTCTCTTATATCGATGACGATGGAGCTAATATCGGTCTGACTGACCGGTAGATACACGATATGCCTGAAACTGTGGGTGACTTGAGCTCCATACGTGCCTTTCACCGGGCAGACACGCAGTAGAGGTACGTTGCTGTCGCCGACAATGTGTGCATCGACCACGTCCGAG
>JAVTVY010008713.1:0-48473 GCA_036873755.1 Hanleya hanleyi | reverse complement strand
GGTCAGTACATGCCTTGATCACGTGATCGTCACGTGACCACCCCTTTAAATTTTACCCGGGCGAACAAATAAGTAGGTCAATATGAGTTTAAATGCCGTTTATATACTACTCAAGCGGCCAACAATAACGTAAAAAACGGCTTATTGCGGGGAATATCTGATATCATTTTTGAAATCAGCACAGAGAGCACTTGTCATATTCCCGACGAGAAAAGACACAATATCACAAATATTTTTTTTTTACCAAACAACATTCCATGCAGAAAATGTTCAGTGATGTCGCAATGTCGGCTGTGATTTTAGGTGATATATTTTGACAACATGAACGAACCGTGTGAACATAAAGTAATTTGTAAAAATTGTCAACTTTAAAACTCTTAAAACTCGCACAGTTTCTCGCACAGAATGTCCTTGACCTCAAATTAATAATGAATATTCATGAAGGTTCGTCACGAAATTAGGTCACCGGGCAAACGTGGCTCAACAGTTTGAGGCGCGGTCATTTCGAAAGTCAGTGCTGATGATAGTGTATATTAAGATGTGTGATGTTGCATCCGTGGAATACAGGCATAGATGAAGTAAGTGGCTGTGGTAACTGATTGTAGTCACACAGGATATCACTTAGGTTGATCCCACGGAGATGAAATTCGGCTGTGTCGAAGGAGGAGGAGGCTGCAAGTGAAACCAGGGGACCGTGTACCGGTGCAACTCAACTCGTTACGACAGGAGGCTGTTGTCTGACTGGCACAAGCGCGGACTTTCACCCAGGTTTTTTTTCTGTAATGCTCTTCCCATCTGCATTTTCTCTTCATCTCCAACACGCTGGTATACTGCCAACGAGGCCACGCTGAATATGGCCAGTTACGGACATTATTTGGGCAGGACCAAACTTATTTTTGGACAGGACAGTGGCTCCAGTGGCACGAATTGAGTGGTTGCAGTATAGTTGGCGGATACCTCGCACATTTTGCTGAGAGATGGCATGAATTTCTGTAGAGTGTTGACACCTATGGGTATGTTACAGAACCAGGATTCATCCTCCACATAAACTATCAAGAGGTCTCTGCCAGAGACGTTCATTCTGAGGGTGTAATTTGGATATGTACCGGTACTTGATGTACGATGCAACGGGACAAAGAGGATTTTCAGGGCTCTCTGGCATGATGGCCGTGATAAGTTCTCGGTCCCCTTCCTAGCTCCGGTGTAGCCTTGTTCCATACTACGTGAGAACAACGCTACGGCTGCAAGCCAGTCACCAGATCGAGTTGTTGAGAAATTGCCGTACGGGCAATATTCGCCAGACCAATTGACCATAACCAATAAAATAATTCGATTCTATGTCCACTTACCTTTCATAAAAATCCTTGTTTATGAGTGACCGTCCGTTTTTAGCTTGGCAACAGATCGAAACTCGGACGAGAGGGGGTAAAACTGTCCACATCGCCGCCATCTTTACATCGATAAGTTTTACATGGACAGTATAACCCCCTCGTCCGAGTTTCGATCTCTTGCCAAGCTAAAAACGGACGGTCACTCATAAACAAGGATTTTTATGAAATGTAAGTGGACATAGAATCGAATTATTTTATTGGTTATGGTCAATTGGTCTGGCAAATATTGCCCGTCCGGCAATTTCCCAACAACTCGATCTGGTGACTGGCTTGCAGCCGTAGCGTTGTTCTCACGTAGTATGGAACAAGGCTACACCGGAGCTATCCCCTTCCTGGTGATTTTTGGTGAGTTCATCTTTTCTTTTTTCCGCATATTTGAGTCCAGCTTGATTCTTGTGAACACACCTCAAATGTAGACTTCGTCATTAGATGCATGTTTTCAGCACCTCGCCTAAAGAAGTAGAGGCGAATATCAAATTGAACCTTGTTAGCCAGTCCACATGGAGTTTCGGGGCTTGTATGGAGCGATGTGTACAATTTTCTTAGATCCGTTTCAGAAATTGTAGGGTGGTGTTTAGCTAAATAATATATAGCCCTCGCGAGTATGAGGGATATAGTTCGGCCCCAGTCACCTCCAGCGAGGGTTTTAGATAATTTTATTACGAATCACCCACCTCTGAAACTGCCGTACATCTAATCTCTATCCCCTCCTGCGCACTATTTTAAAATTTTGCGCACTATTGTGAAATAGTAACGAATATATCAGAATCATTTATTTGCACAGATATGCCACAGAGGGCCAAAGGCAATTACACACAAGACAAAAACATAACAGTACAGTAACAGCAAGGTCCGTAGATACAAATCTATATGAAATATTAACCTGTCTAGTATGTAACGACAGATACAGATGTACTGTGTATAGTATATTATAGAGAAACAGATGCTACTCCCTGATAACGAGCAAATGTATTCAAGAGCTCTGCACTGATGATACCTGTACATTAAGACTCAAGTCAGTGACAAGAAGGGTATATTATAAACCAAATGAGTATTACTCGTCAGTTAACGTTGGTTGACAATACGATCAGTATAAGTAGAGAAGCACTCCGCTGTATACACTGCTAGAGCTTGGACAATAACTGGATTCTTCGATCGCATTAGATATATAAACATGGCATCATTGCTCATAGATTGTATACCTGGGGATACATTCTGTAACTTGGAAAATAAAACCATTCTTCTATCAAGGTGACGCCTACACTCAAGTAAAAAGTGTAGCTCAGATTCTACCATATTACAATGTGTACAAAGTCTGTCACATCTGGGTGGTTTAGGCCTTAAGTATCTACCCCTCTCGATCTGCAGCGGATGTGCGCTTATGCGCAGTTTAACTAAAGCAGATCTCAAAGATTTATTACGGATATTTAATATAGTAGATGATTGTTCAAAGTTGCTTTTGAAGGTTCTGTAACCATCAAGCTTACTCATATTTTCAATATTATTTTTCCAATCCATTTTATATACCTTCTGCAATTCCTTGAGAATAAACCTGACTGCAGCTTTCGGATATTTACAGCCTTGATTTTCCCAGATGTGATAGCTTTTGAGAGATATCAGGTTTTTTTTAATGAACTGGACCCAATTGTTGGTAGTGCCAGATCTACTTTCCTCTGCTTGTTCCAAGTATGCTTTATATAATAATGATGAAGGTTCAGAGTTAAATATGTGAAACAGATAATTAATGCAGTTGGTGATGGAATGGAGTACTAAAGGAAATCTACCAAATTCTCCAAGAACGGCCAAGTTGACAGCTTTTGAACCAACTCCAAGTAACTGTTTACAGAATCTAAGATGTACATTTTCCACCTCTGTGCTTTTAAAAAGCATTGAATGGATGTCTCCATTACCAAAGCAGTATCCCGCCCAAACCTCAGAGCCAAACAGTATAATAGGTTTAATTAACGAGTCAAACAGTTCCTGGGAGAGGCGTTCAACAGGCGTTGTGGGCGTTACTGTGTTACACCCATAAAAGCAACCCTATCCAATGAACGAGCCAAGTCGATGTTCAACCGTCAACATGGCTTCCTGCTGCCTCGAATGCGGACGAACGATCACCAGACAAAATGATATGATGAGAAACCAGAAGAATATACATGGGTATGAAGCCATTGCAGACACAGAGAGGCTACCCACTGAAATTGATAATGATGCAAAGACTGAAAATAGTAGAAAATTGGCGTTTGGGTGAGAATTTTGAAATTTTGACGAGTGATTCTGGCTCCCAAATGAACCGTACTATCCAAGTTATCGTTCCAAACGATCAGACATTAGTACGAGCGAGCATTGACGGGCGCCACTGAATTTCGATGACTTAGTGTCCATTCGACGGGATATATTTATGGGATATCTTCTGGGATAGTTCACTAGAGCGGTGAAGCATTAAGCTAGGCGTTGACGGGCACTAACGCACGTTTACCAAACATCCCTAATAATTTTCCTTAATATAGACACCGAAGGTCCATCCGCCCACAACGAAAGTGTGTCTATCATTGGCTCAGGACCCTGTGCACTACGAAAGCTCCTTTACCTTCGCATTCCCATTCCCATCGGTTAGTGTATGGGGGTAAACATGTCTCAAGTGCACATTCGAGCGATTCTGCACTTTCTCTAATACTTACGACGTCACAGATGACGCCACTTCCGGCAAAAACCAGCCAAGTCGTAATCTACACCACGAGACCTCCCCACCATACAAGCCAGGCCCATTGGGAGCAAGGATAGCCCAAACACGCCCTGCGTACCCTCAAAAATACCAGACGAGAGTCTCCCACCCAACACGGTCCATTGGTAGCCAGAATCTCTACCCGGCACTTCCAATTAAAACTACATCAGTATGACTTTACCCCACGAGAGCCTTAACATCACCAATAAGGAAAGATATCTCTTGTCCTTCTGTGTTAAATGTCCAACCAAAACACGTAACGTTGTTATTGCAATTCCAGTTTAATCACTGCACTCTAGGATGATCGTACAACGAGGGAAAAGGCGGAGCCCAACAAAGCGGACGGAAACGGAATACAAGATACATAAGCTGCACAGCGCATGCGTGAGACGTCACTGACAACAGATGTAAACAATGGATATACAGTATACATACTGGCGGGACCACTTTTCTTTCTTAGCTTTTTTTTTGGACAAAATAAACTAAATAAGCACCTAGCTATAAAATAGAAATGATATATATGACTACGATGATGGACTAGAAAAATGACTTAGCGTGTAGCCAATGGACTAGATGAATGTCAGGGTTTCTAGGCGGACCACCAGTAGGAGCTTTGGATTTCATACTGGAACTGTGGCTCAATCGGCGTAGTTCGTGTTGGTCAATGATGAGTTTCTGATCACTCAATGATAATTGATCGTTGGTGAGTCCACATTTCACGTGCAGATAAACCTCGTGTACGAATTTGGGAATTGAGTCGTGCGATCGCCACTGATAGAGAAAGGGAGTGATCGTGGAACACATAGGATCTTGGCGCAGCAGTTCATCTTCTACCTCCTGAACGGCTCGATCTGCGACGGGATTCTTGTTTTTGTTCTTTATACGTCCAATTTCGAGGGTCAAACGGTGGTGCCTTAGCATCAGTGAGGGCAGTGAACCCAGGAGCAGGATCGGTGCGTATAACAGATGGTGGACCGTCCAGTGGGCGAAGTTCGATACACAGTCGGACCAAAGCGTCGCGAAGGGTGTCATACCGCTCATTCTCAACCAGGCAGGCTGCAGTATATGATGTGACGCACTCCCGAAGTACAAGGACTAATTGACGTTCTCGCTTGATGATATTGGCGGAGAAGGCGACACCGATGGATTCAGGTGGGCCAGTTGTGGACTGCTCAATAACGGCGTGGGGAACTTTGTTGAGGGAGGCACATTGATGGCAGCTAGTGGAGACCTGCTCGATGGACTTATCCATATCTAATGCGAAGAAGTGTCGATGAACGACCTGTTTAAGTTGGTGACAGGAGGGATGATCCAGCTGGATGTGAAGAGCAGTCTGGAGACCGTCTAGCCCCAGAGCTCACTAGCTGGGAAAGTGACCTCTGGCTTAGTGGATTTCTGGGAGCGGAAACGGGATCACGTTGCACATGTTTGTTTACTCTCTTATTTGTTCGACTTTTTATGTGTTATGTACTCTCTCCCAAATGGGTTGCTCAGTACAATAAAGAATCTTATGTTATCATGTGCACAATTAATTTTCGGCGGAACCGATTCCGCGTTTGTCTGTTTCCGTATTGACGGAACTTAGCGCAGCTGGTGACCTCTGGGGATAGATTGCTATTATTCAACTAAACATAGAAATACTTTTGTATAATTTGAATGAATTATGTTCTTTTGGTTAAAATTAACTTAATTTCACAATCAAATGAGACCGGATTGCTCGATTATCAAACACACTATTTCGTAGCCGGCTCATTACTTGATCGCCATACGCTCCCCAGAGGTGGAAAATTGTGCGTTCTATGTGAGAGGCTAAGTTCCGTCAATACGGAAATATCCGATATTTCATAATTACAAGCGTCTAGTCCGTCATTCATAATCCAGCTGTCGTCCATTAGAGAATATCCGCGTCCATGATCCAAAGACCTATTCCATATTACATATAACAGTATTAGCACTAAATTCAAAAAGACAATCATAGTATACATAAACATAGGCTTGTTTCCTGCAAGAGAGAAGCGGTCAACAGTTTTCAGTGATGCCGGCAAGACATCATGATGTTCCCAAAATATCAAATCCGTATCGCTGATCAGTATTCTTAATCCATAATATTCGTTGTAAAGTCGTCATCTAAAGGATGATGTATCTCAGTCACGCTTTGATTGTGACTGTTCATATGAGTACCATGAGGATCTTGAAGTACAAGGGTTCATACGGCCCCTAGCCCCGGGTTAAGCGGAATTAGACACAAGTTACGAAACGTAGCGCCATAGATCTTGCACGCTACGTTCGTATTTTGTTATCAGCATGCGATATGTATCGCCAAATTTGAGAAACTTTGGGTGGAGGCGCTTGGTGGAATAGCCCTGTTTTATAAGTTTCTACAACAATATTTTGTGACGTTGATTAAAATCATCACATTTAACACAGGATCTAGCAAATGCTACTAAGCGAGATATGCATACGCCATATGCAGGTCCCACTGGAATATTACTATCCAGAAAGGGATAGTTTACGATGCCGAAATTGTAATCATCTCTTTTGTCATAGGGTCGACGAGAGAGAATGCCCGCCTCATTTTTATAGAGATACAGATCTAAATAAGATGTGCCTGTAGGACTATCTGTAGTTTCCTTTAAACCCAGTGAAGGTGGATATATATCCTTCACTGCGTCATTTATATAGCGATTATCCACAGCGAGAAGATCGTCTGTATAGCGTTTGGTGAATGAGAAGGAACGGGCTTTGAATGGATCGGTTTTTGAAAGCGCCTGCATATAGTCATATTCATAAGAGAACAGATACAGGTCAGCCAACAGGGGTGTACAATTAGTACCCATTGGAATACCTATATGCTGCTGATATATTGTGTTGCCATATTTCACATAGATATTTTTAATGAGAAATTCAAGCAACTCTATAAACAAAGAAACATCCCATGAATGATATCTCTTGTATGTAGTAGAGCTAAAGAATGCTTTATGGCTTCTGACATTAATATATCTACGATCACTTTTCTTGAACACAGATACTGTTAATGAACTTAGACGGTCAATAAGGTCCTGATGAGGGATTGTAGTATAGAGAGTCGAGAAATCCCATGTGGATACATGTCTGTACGGTATGTGACCTTTAGCATCAAGTTCTTCCGTAAGACATTTTGAGTTTTTCAATATCCACATACATTCAACGCCAGAGTTTTTAGAAATAATGGCGCAATACCTTTCCCAAAATGCTTTTACCTCCTGAAGGGCCCTCGTCAATAGGGTTGAAAGAAGCTTGGTGGTGCAGCTTCTAGAACCAGCTATGAATCTAGCTTTGTATGGTGATTTATGCATTTTGGGAGTCCAGTATAGTTTTGGTATGTCGTTATGATTGGTTGGAAGACAAATACCTTTTTCCCTGAGAAACTTTTTGTGATTGTTAAATAGATCTTCCAGAGTAAATGCAGTTTGGGAGTAAGTAGAAGTATTTGATGAAGGTATGTCTACACTCAATTCTTTAACCAGCACCTGGTAATAGTAATATTTACATATGGATATTATATTATTCGGAGCTTTGTCTGCTGGGACTATGACGAATTTACTCTGGAGATTTGCTAGAACTTCTTGCGAATTGAGGTTTCTCAGAACGTGTTTTGCTTGGGGAAGAGTACTTCTGTCAATATGGCGTATTGTTTCAACGACCTTGCTCTTGGTGAGGTCCAGCCAATCAGCGAGTACTGTAGGTTCAACTTTTCTCGCTTAGACCAATCAATAACGTACTGTTCCAATGCAGACAGGACTATCTTCTGGTCGGCCTTCAGATTTATTCTTCTTGGCTCTCTATATTTAGGTCCCTTCATCAGGAGTAATTTCAGATCCTTATCACTCACCACATCAAGGTCAACAGTCACAATATGTTTGCATGGTGTATAGATAAAGTTCGACGATTCACAATCACAACTATAGCCTCCTGACGTGTATAAGTTCCAATCAAACTCCTGGACAGCATTGGAGTAATTGAATATTTTGGTGGCTATAGATTTAGTGTACTTATATGAAATGCAAGGAGGTTCTGTGAACTTAAAATAGTTTGGTACAGCCCACTACCTGGTGGTCTTCAAAAACCCGAGAGATACCACTCAACTGCTGCACCTGGCGAGACAGATATATCCCGGCCGCACACCGTTTGCGTTGGAAGCCTTTAAAGATGCTACAACCCCTCAGCACGGGTATATGCTCTTCGACCTCAAACAAGCCACCCCCGACCACCTTCGACTACGGACCGGCATCTTTCCCGGAGAGACCCACCACGTGTACTTGCAAAAATAATGTAAACACACCCACAGTGGCGCCCCCAGCTGGGGTCTGTGTGTTTGATGATGGGGATAATGAAAAGAATGAATACCACAGCATGGTTGACTTTGTCTCTGAGGTAGATAAAAAGAGCAGAGTTGTGGGTTCTAGCATTAGTTGTACATGATGTCTGCGCGCGTACGGAAGCACGCTCCCACGCTCCGTGTATTGAAGACGGCCCCACCAGAGTTAGTCCGAACCATTGTACGCGGTGCGGACCCTGACCTTGTACGCTGTCTGTGCGAGATCGGGTACAACCTGTTAAAAGGCAACGTACCACTGACTACGGCTCAGAAGACCAAGTTGACAGCATAAGACAGGTCTCCGAACCTTAGTCCAGAAGCGGGTCCCACAAACACAAAAGAAAAAGGTGTTACAGAAAGGCGGCTTTCTCGGGGCCATCTTAGTACCGTTGGCCGCTTCCGTGTTGGGTCCAGTATTGGGTGGACTCTTCGGCCGACAATGAACCACACGAAAAAAATGGTCCTCGTCGAACCACGGTTCCTTCAAAACCTCCAATCGCCCTACCCTGTCCCACCTACGGTGAAGACCATAACACCCTCGATGGAGAGATGCAACAGATCTTACAGAGACCGGGGTTAAGCGACAGTGAGAAAGTACAACGGTACAATGAGACGCTTCAACGGTACATGACGTTCATGGACCAATACAAAACCCTCTCTACCCCACCACCACCACCGCCACGTGACACACCGCCGACCTCAGCACCGCTCCAACAGCCGCCATTACCAGGGGTAGCCCCAACAGCCCCACAGTGGGTGGAAGACGAAGTCCTGAAGAGTGTACCTGCATCGTTCAAGAAACAAGCTGGCCTGGTATTACCACGGATGAAACAGAATCCTAACATGACTTGGAATGATAAAGGCGAACTACTGGTACAGAATCAGGTGGTCCCCGGCACCCACATGACGGATTTAGTGAATGACCTGATGCGTCAACGCAGATCGCACACGGATCCTCGAGGATGGGAGGTCTTCGCTCAAGGCTTGAAAGACATGCATGTACCACAGGAATTGGTGGGAACCCCCCACCGCTGGGCCTTTATGCAGCAAACCCAGCAATCGCCGAGCGGCCCACTACCTTCTTGGGAATCCGACTGGGAACCGGAGTCACCCCCCAAAACTCCACCACCACCACAACGGGCACCTTCTTTTCAAACCTTTAAAAAACCACCCTCGATCAGGACACCCCACATCTCCAGAGCCGTGACACGTAGCAAGTCAACGCGACGAACACGACGCCGGACACAACCGCCAAGGCCTGGAACACCTATTAAAACCAACAGCAGCAGCAGGACAGCTCAGTCGCCATGTTTTACCTCACCCTACCCAGTAACAGTTCGCTGGATGTGTTTCCTGACAACACCGTGGCCAAGTACGTGACCCAGTTACCGCAACCGTTGCATTTACCTGGACGATGGGAATGTGGCCTCGTGGATATCCAATACCCTTACTCGTGGTACAACGTGCGAGCCAATGAAGTGTGGTACTAGGTGACCTACGAAGGAAAAGACACCCGACTCACCCTCCCCGAAGGCCAATACGATACTCCCAAGGAGTTCATGGGTGGGCTGTCAACACTGTTGCATTATAAGGCTCTACGGGAGGTCACGAATACTTCAAAACCCATCAAAGCCTATCCCTTCAAGAATCACGTGGACTTCGATTACAACGCACACAACGACAAGGCACAGCTTATCGTCACCGCCAACGCGAGTGTCGTACTGAGTCCTATCCTACAGCAAATGCTGGGTTTCGATCTACGGACGTTCGCTGGTCCCACCGCCCACCAAGGCGAGATCCCGATGGATATGAAGTCGGGTATGTACGGACTCTACGTCTACTCGGACGTGGTGGACAACCACATCGTGGGCGATATCAACACACCTCTGTTACGGGTGGTGCCCATTAAAAAGTTGTATGGAGATCAAGTCACCCACAGTTTCACCCACATGCTCTACCTGCCCGTACGACAAACCCACATCAACACGATCACGGTGGATATAAGAGATGACACGGGACGACCGGTGGCATTCGAACGCGGGAAAGTGGTGCTGACACTTCATTTTCGACAAGCACGTGCTCCCCACTTTGCATAATGAAGGTGCCTTACGAGTGCGATGCACGCAGCTATATGGACTATTATGCCCAACAGGCCGGGGGTGGCTTTCCGGTTTTTAGTGGTGCACGCATGCAACGTGGACATGGACTGGGGAACATACTCGGGAGCATCGTCAAAACGTTCCTGCCCTTGGTGACGCGTGGGGTGAAAGCAATCGGCAAACAAGCGGTACGCAGTGGACTGCAAGTGGCCGGTGATGTCTTGGGGGGTACGGCACCCAAAGAAGCCTTGAAACGGCGGGCCAAAGAAGCGGGAGGCGTCTTGGTGGCCAAAGCACAACGCACCGTAGGGAATAAAAGACCTGCCCCACCGAGACCACGCACCAGTCGACGACCGACCCAGCGACGACGCACATCGAAGACCCGGGATATCTTTTCTTAAACATGTCCTTGATCCACGCCGAGTCCTGCCCCTCCACCAACAGTGAATTTGATTTGTGGACCGTGCCGCCCACACAGACCAGTGCCGAACAAGGATTATGGGTGGAGCATCTCCCGCTGTCCAGCATCAACGCAACAGGGCCCATCGAGTTCACCATCAGTAATGCGGATACGGCCTATGTGGATTTAGCCCATACATACTTGTATGTGAAAGCCAAGATCGTCAATGGAGATGGCACCAGAATCGCCGACCAAGCAACGGTGGGCCCGACGAATCTCTGGCTGCACTCGATGTTTCAACAGGTGGATATATTTCTCAGCGACAAACTCATCAGTGACTCGACCAACACGTACCCCTATCGAGCCTACATCGAGACGCTGTTGTCGCATGGGCGAGAGGCTAAAAAATCTCAACTGACAGCCGCTTTATTCTACCAGGACAAAGCCGAGCACATGGGCGCAGAGAACGACAATACGGGATATAGCAAACGGAAAGCTTTGACCGCGAACGGCGTCGCGGTGGATCTCATGGGTCGACTGCACGCAGACCTGTTCATGCAAGACCGATACCTCTTGAACAAGATCCCCATCAAAATCCGACTGATACGGGCGCCTCCGACCTTCGCCTTGATGGCCATTAACGTAGACGGGCATGCAGCTGACTATAAGATTGTCATCGAAGACGCAGTCCTGTATGTCCGAAAAGTGAAACCGAATCCAGCCGTTCAAATGGGACACATGAAAGCCTTGGAAACAAAACCAGCCCAGTACCCTATCCGACGTGTACAAACCAAAGTGTTTTCTGTGGAAATATGAGCGCCAACAAAGAAAACCTGTTCCTGGGGGAACTACCGAAGCGATTGATCCTGGCCTGTGTGGAAAATACCAGTTTCAGTGGAGCCTACAAAGAGAACCCGTTTGACTTTAAACATTTCGGCATCAATTTTGTGGCCCTGCATGTGGATGGACAACAGGTGCCAGCCACGGCCTTAACACCGAACTTTGGGCGCGCGAATTTCATTCGAGCCTATCAGAGCCTGTTTACAGCCACCGGTCAAATCAACCAGGACGAAGGGAATTTCATCAGTCGGGAGGACTACGGGAACGGATACACGTTGTTCTGTTTCGATTTGACCCCTACCTTAGAGAACGACCATCAGCTGGCCCTCGCCAAGCAAGGCAATTTACGGTTGGAAATCCACTATCAACGAGCCCTCCGGAGCACCGTCAATGTGATCTGCTACGCCGAGTTTGACAACATCATTCAAGTGGACAAGGCGCGCAACATCCTGTGTGACTTCTCCACCTAACATGGATACAGACCAGATAACCACCGTGCTGGAGAATGACCCAGAGACACGTATGGTGTTTCAAGGGGTGTTCGCCCGAGATGTGTTCCCATTAGACTGTATGTATCCTGCTGCTTACGTTCTCAACACGGACCCGATGGATCGGCCCGGTGAACATTGGGTGGGCGTGTACTTGACAGAACAGCAGGGCGAATACTTTGACCCGTACGGCCTGCCACCCTCCATCCCGATTTAACAGACTTCATGGATCAAGGCACAGAGACGTGGTGTTGGAACAGTCAAACGTTGCAAAGCCTGACCAGTAGCGTGTGCGGACAATATTGCTTGTTTTACCTGTACCATCGATGTCGGGGAAGACCCTTATCTACCATCGTACAGATGTTTGACGAGTACCCCAAGGCCGAGGACCGCGATGTACTCGTATATGACTGGGCCGCCCATCATTTCAATGTACAAGCCCCGTTCTGGGCTTAAGTTCTTTCAATGTACAAGCCCCCTGTTCTGGGCTTAAGTTCTTTCAATGTACACAAGCCCCCTGTTCTGGGCTTCAGTTTACAAGCCCCCTGTTCTGGGCTTCAGTTCTTTCAATGTACAAGCCCCTTGTTCTGGGCTTCAGTTTTCAAGTGGTTGTTGTCACGTTGTTGTTGTTCACTGCCCAATGTGGAGATTCAGTGAAACTGAAATCCGTGGTGTAGGATGGGGCCAAAATGTAACCCATCAACGTTAGAATGCAAGAGCACTATAGTATAATAGAGAGCCAATGAAATCAGCCCACAGACCAAGTACGTGTTTTGGTCTAGGTTTGGAGCGGGCATTTCATTGAGGTGCGTGTAAAGGTGAGTGAAGACTCGTCCGACACGTATAGATTAAGTTTATTACTATAAGTTCTATGTATTTTTAAGTATGGAAAAACCCGGATGCAAGATGAGAACCCGGATGTAAAACCACAGTACCCAGATGGAAGACGGGAAAAACCCACTGGGAAACCCCAGAAGAACCCGGATGTAGGCGCGGACGTAGGCGAAATCATCCTAGTACCCGGATGGAGGCGTAGACGTGTACCTAGTACCCGCCCATTGGTTCTTTTATCGATCCCTCATTGGCTCTTTTTTCTCGACCGCTGATTGGTCCTAATGGAACTGCCCATCCTTCCCAGGTTCATTTACAATCCCCTTTTGGGGTTCAAGCTCTGACTATCGATGCCGCAACATTGTCCCCTCCGAACCTTGCCGAAAGGGAGATCTTGGACCTTTTGACCTGGATGTGACCTTTTGACCATTTGATGACGCGCACTTGAACCCGCGCGCGCGCGCTGCGGCCGGAGAACCCGCGCGTGTGCGCTGGGGGGCCGGGCCGGGGCCGGGAAAGTTGGAGGTAGTGTTTGAGCATTCTGAAAAAACCCGGAAGTGACGCACACACACTTGCGCAGACCCACCAAACCACGTGAACGCCATTGTGGGGAAAAACCCCAGTACATGACAGACACAGACAAGTCTAGACATGTCCAAAGGTCACGCTCCATTCACCCAAACCGGAAGTGACGTCACAACCCACGTGACCTGCGCAGCAGAATGGAAACGACACCCTAGTCTAGCCCCCTCACCTAGGCTTCACATGGATACCTCACTCGATCCCAGCGGCCCACGAGGAGCCCACCTAGACCCCAAAAACGTCTATGTCCATACCCTTTGGCTACCGCGCATGCGCAGAATGACCCTATTTCTACCCCACATCCACGCCATCAGATGCCCCCTCACATAGGCTTCACATGGATACCTCTCCACCCCGTATGGACCTATACACCCATAGCCATGCAGTATAGGCCTATGGGCCTACCCAGGCCTCGGTGACTTTTTTCAAAAATTTCACCGTTTCGCTCCGGGACACTTCCTATCATGTTCTAAATGACGAGACTAAGAAAACAAATCCAAACAACCATACCGCAAATGTCTAGAAGTAGGTTTCCCAGTGGGACAAACATTGGTCCTATACCCCCAGTATGGGACTATATGGGGCTATATGGTACTTTTTCAAAAATTTCACCGTTTCGTGCCAGGACACTTCCTATCATGTTTGTCTTGACGAGACTAAGAAAACAAATCCAAACAACCATACCGCAAATGTATAGAAGTAGGTTTCCCAGTGGGACAAACATTGGTCCTATACCCCCAGTATGGGTCTATATGGGTCTATATGGGTCTCGGTGACTTTTTTCAAAAATTTCACCGTTTCGCTCCGGGACACTTCCTATCGTGCTCTAAATGACGAGACTAAGAAAACAAATCCAAACAACCATACCGCAAATGTATAGAAGTAGGTTTCCCAGGATGGTCCTATACCCCCCATACTCCATATAGGCATTTTCCCGTAATTTAGGATAAAGTCCGTGTTCCGTATTTTTTCAGGAAATTTTTTACATACACCCACCCTGGAACTAGGGGGAGATAACTCTATTGATAGGCAAGCCCCGTTAAGCCCGGCGACCTATATACCCCCCATACCCCATACAAGCATTTTCCCGGATTTTTCGATAAAGCCCGTGTTCCGTTTTTTTTCAGGAAAAATTTTACATGCACCCACCATGACTGGATGCCCCTTCACCTAGGCTCCATCGGCCCATTAGAGGCTCCCCTAGATCCCAAAACGTCTATTTTCATACCCTTTGGCCACCGCGCATGCGCAGAATGCCGATATTTCAACCCCACACCCAGCCCATCAGATGCCCCTTCACGAGTGCTTCACTTTGATACCTCACTCGACCCCATTGGACCACTAGTGGCTCACCTAGCTCCAAAACGTCTATTTGCATACCCTTGGGCCACCGCGCATGCGCAGAATGCCAATATTTCAACCCCACACCCAGCCCATCAGATGCCCCTTCACGAATGCTTCACTTTGATACCTCACTCGACCCCATTGGACCATTAGTGGCTCCCCTAGCTCCAAAACGTCTATTTTCATACCCTTTGGCCACCGCGCATGCGCAGAATGCCGATATTTCAACCCCACACCCAGCCCATCAGATGCCCCTTGACGAATGCTTCACTTTGATACCTCACTCGACCCCATCGGACCATTTTTTCTCCGCGGAAGCTTTTTCCCGCGACCGCATTACCGCCAGGACCGCATCACCGCGGAGGAATACATTCCCTGCAACAATTGGAACTCTCCTGTGTTGGAGGTAGCTTTTTGGTCATTCTGCCGGAACTATAGTGCACTTGACCTCTCCTCCTCGTTTCCGCCCCAAATGACCTCTACATCCGGGTGAAATGACTCATTTTGCGGTGACACTACTACTATCCTATCAATGCTTCCCAATCGTATATGTGGCAATATAGGATTTCAATTGAAGTTGGTGTTCTGAGCGCCCATACCATGACTACTTAATAGCATTATGACATCATGGTCGCATCTGGACTAATCCACGTGCAGTCGGAGAGGGGAGATAGGGTCACCGTGTCCGTTTACACCAATGTTTACACCAAAGACCAGTGCATATATCTACCCCGTATTATGGTGCCACAATGTCGGGACCGCGGCAACATGAAAAGGCATCCCCCCAGCGCGCCGCCTGATTCGGCTGGGCCAACCTAAAATTCTCTATTATCAATATTCCGTTCAATGCACTATGAAGCGTTCTCAGGATTGGTTGACACTTAAGTTACTGTAAGCTTCCTTCGGGGGACATATCCAAATGGGGAAGCAGATAGGATTTAATTTTTATTAGATTGCTGTCCATAGAAAGGTAAAGTTATATTTGACTCACTTGTTTCACATGTAGTTCCAGTATAAGGGTAGTCGCACATACAGCTACAGTTTTGTGCGTCCAGCCAGCCACCGTGATCACATACCATCCTCTGACACGGATCTGGAATCAATTCAAGATGAATCAATTAAAACGAATAACAAAACGCGATACCAGTAGGACAACATCTAAGAAGATAAAGATATCAGTTAAACTTCTCAAGGTACTGCCATTCCACATATTTTATTTCAGGTTAAATGAAACAGTGAGTACATACACACCAAACTCAATCCACAACAATGCACTGTATGGTCTGCTGGACGTCCCCAGCACAACACGGGATAATCCACTAAATTCCATTATCGTGTCACCGAACAAACTCCGGCACAACACGGGACACTCCGATACCACATCATTCGGAAAAACACGAGCTCCCAGAGACACTCTGCCATCATAACATCGGGACAAGCCCAGAGCAACACGGGACACTCCGATATCACATCATCCGGACAAACATCTCCTCCCAGAGACACTCTGACATCACAACAATGGGCAAACCCAGCACAACACGAGACACTCCGATACCACATCACTCGGACAAACATCTCCTCTCAGAGAAACTCTGCTATCATAACACCGGGACAAACCCAGCGTAACACGGGACACTCCGATATCACTCACATCATCCGGACAAACACCTCCTCTCAGAGACACTCTGCCATCATAACACCGGGACAAACCCAGCGCAACACGGGACACTCCGATATCACTCACATCATCCGGACAAACACCTCCTCTCAGAGACACTCTGACATCACAACAATGGGACAAACCCAGCACAACACGAGACACTCCGATACCACATCACTCGGACAAACACCTCCTCTCAGAGAAACTCTGCTATCATCACACCGGGACAAACCCAGCGAAACACGGGACAATCCGATACCACATCACCCAGACAAGTACTAGCACAATACGAGAGACTTCCATATCACATCACTCGGACAAACTCCAGCTCTGCTATCATCTCACCGGGACAAGCCCAGAGCAACACGAAACACTCCGATACCACATCACCCGGACAAGTTCAAGCACAACACGGGACACTCCGATATCACATTACTCGGGCATACACTACCTCTCAGAGACATTCTTTTATCATAACACCGGGACAAACCCAGAGCAACACGGGACACTCCGATACCACATCACGCGGACATGTGCTAGCACAATACTGGACACCCCGATATCACATTACTCAGACAAACACCAGCTCTCAAAGACACGCTGCTATCATAACACCGGGACAAACCTAGAGCAACACGGGACAATCCGATACTGCATCACCCGGACAACTGCCGGCACAACACGGGACACTCCGATATCACATCACTCGGACACACATCACCTCTCAGAGACTCTCTGCTATCATAACATCGCGACAAACCCAGCGCAATAAGGGACACTGCGATACCACATCACACGGACACGTGCTAGCACAATACTGGACACACCGATATCACATCACTCGGACAAACACCAGCTCCCAGAGTAACTCTGCTATCATATCACCTGGACAACCCCAGCGCCACACGGGATACTCCAATACCACATCACCTGGACAAGTGCTAGCACAATACGGGACACTCCGATATCACATCACTCAGAAAAACACCAGCTCTCAGAGATACTCTGCTATCATATCGCCGGGACAAACCCAGCGTCACACGGGACACTCCGATACCACATCACCCGGACAAGTGCTAGCACAATACGGGACACTCCGACATCACATCACTCAGAAAAACACCAGCTCCCAGAGACACTCTGCTACCATGTCACCGGGACAATCCAGCGCTGCATGGGACACTTCGATATCATACAACTCAGTACAACACAGCGTGTCCTGCCATAAAATCGCCCAGATACACACCCCACTTAAGAAGGAATAGTCTGCTGGTACATCACCAGAGCACAGCCCAAGCAATACAAAACACGCTGTTATCGGGCATCTCAAACAACACAAAGAAGTATACGCCACTGTCGCCCAAGAACATCCCACATAAGACGATACACACCCCTACACCGCTTATTACCTGGGCATATTCCACACATCACGGGGCACTTCGCCTTGACTGGCTCGTATATACAGTACGTCTCGGGCCAAGTAGTGCCACACAGCCGGTTGTCGTGTTTGTCCTGACATTCCTCTAGAAATGATAAAGAATCGACCTTGTAAAAGAGACCCTCAATTGTTCACGATTGATTTACTGTTTTCTTCACACTGTGTTAACGGATTACATATATGATTAATGACATTGTTTCTGCAGACGCTTATTTTCATTCATGGTCAAAGAGAGCTCTTCTACTCTGGGAAACATCGGCGCGTAATATTGCACAAAAAAAATTCTCTAGAATTAGCAGTCTGACAGACCCGTCTGCAACATCAATGCTCTCAAATTGGACATGGTACAACAGAAGCCACCAAGTCTACGTGAACCGAAAGTGCCAGTTCTGAAGAGTGAGTGAGTTGTAGGGTTTAACGTCGTTTTCAACCTTGTTTCACTCATATCACGACAGTGCCTACATGTGCCAGAACATGAGAGTGCTCACAGTTCCTATTACCCTGGACACTGATCAGTCCAGCCAGTACAGCACCCGATCACCTATCCGAGTATTGACCGAGCTTAACATTGCTTAACTTCGGTGATCTGACGAGAACCGGTGTGTCCAACGCTACAAGCCGTACTTGTGCCAGTTCTGGATATTAACTGAGTCAGAAATGGTTGAGTGATCTCTCGTGCTCCGAATCGGGGAAAAATGCCTTCTGATTGAATGGTGTGACTGTGATGTCATCAGCGCGGAATGTTTGTACATTTTCTGAGCCAAATATGTAGTGTGGTAAGTTTCAGCTCCCTAGTCTAAAAATTATCAAAGACGTAAGCTATTTGCCTCTAGGGCACGAATGACCAAAAACTTTCATAAAGTTGCCCGCACACGGAAGCTATCTGCTTACGCCATCGTCCACGAATGAAATTTGACTAAGCATATAGCTTCAGTGTGCGCCGGGCATGAGGGATAAAGAAAATATTTATGGGCAGAGCGGAAACCGAGGCTAATGCACATTCCTCCATCGAAGAGGATAAATCCGACGTTCAAACAATTCAGTACATTCCACTGCTACACAATACATCCATTCGGTACTTACTTTGTAAACAATACTGTCCGATAAAAGGGTACACACAGCTACAAGTACACGTCTTTTGGTCGAGCTCTCCACCATTATGGCACGATACTCCAGGGCATGGATCTGATTGACAAAAATACGTCTCCATATTAATTTGTTTCAAAGCTTCGATGATAAATCTGTATCGAGACTAACAGTCATACGGTCAAACTATATAATACATACATGTAGGTATAAAAGAGTAGTCAAGTGGTATAAGGAAAATATAACAGAATAACCGTCTCGAGTTTCTACATCAACGCCTGCAACTCAATGTTCTTTTCAAGGATTTTCCGTTTTCCGACTACCCACACTGTTGTTTAAGTCAGTACTATAGTGCCATGGTAATTATAGTGTTTATCGTACTCGTACCGTATATTGTATTGTATTGTGTTGTATTGTATAGTGACAGCAGCTAGATTACAACTTATTAAGTTTAGAAATTATAAGTGACTATGAATCAAGCAGACCGCTAATACTACATCTTCAGTACTTTGAATGAAGACGAACATGTTGCTATGGTAACCATCTTTCTAAAAATAAGAATTGCCTAGAAACAACCAATCATCGTACCAGTATGCTTTGTGCTATGGATCATCAATGGTATCAAGAGATTAGTTCTGTAACTTATGAAATGTAATCCTGCCCCTATTCGGATTCCTTGATATGTGGAATATGGGGTACCAGGCAGATCCTATAGGAGATATCTGCTTGACATACAAGAGCCTGTCTCGAAGCCCAAATTTATCCCTTAGCAGTCATCAGACTGAAAGTATGAGTTATCATTGACACATATGGTGGTCACCAAGACTTATGTTCATTGTTTGAATACTGTCCTCTTTTAAATACATGCACATACATACAGTACATACTGTTCATACACTGGGGTCCTCGCCATGGGTATCTGCATTTACATCGGCAGGTTTTCGGGCTCAGCTTTCCACCGTGGAAGCAATGCTTCGGGCCACAATCTACAATCGAGAGTAACTTGTTTGATGACGTATATATTTATTGTAGCAACAATATTATCTTTTGAAGGTGCTGACTGTGAAGAGATACAAAATTGCTGACAAGAACTTTCATTAAAACAGTAGTTTTTACACTTTAAAGCGAGGAAAATTTTAGAAACGTTACCATTTGAGACTAACTGGATTTATTGGACACCTGCTTCCTCCGATTTTACGTGAGATATTAATACTAATAAACACACGTGTCCACATTTCGATAGTTTTGTAAAAATTTCAGATTAATTATGTAGCTTCGTAACGAGGAGCTTGGTGATCAGCTGTCAGGGTATAATAGTTCGTTAATGGTGACACGTCCGCCCAGCTCTTCGCTTGCATTGTAGCAACTACTAACGACACAATTGTCGCCAATGAGACAATTATGTCATTAGCAGTTGTCAGGTCACCAGGAAATGTCACACCTGAGCCATTAAAGGTTGGAAGGTAATGATACCACAAGCTGTTCCCACTGAATAGTATGAATCTGAGGAGTGAAGCCCTGAACACACATCCTGGCATTAAAGTTCCATGTCTCGATGTTGTAACTAATAATGGTGACGAGAATGTGGAATTCGAGCGATATGCAAGAGATTGTCCTGAAGAAAAATGTTTTCACCATTCCAGATGGCCCGACTATGTCTTTGGCTTCAACTGTTATGAAAGCAACAGATATAACTTCCAGCATGCAACAAAGTGCCAGATAATTTTAGAGCCAACCTACGAAGAGCTAACGGTGACATACGTTACAGGTGTGAGGTAATCAATGGGTGACTGGATGGCGTGTAAAAAGACAATTGAATAAATCATACGTCTAGATGAAAGGCTTCTGATATATGCGACACATTCGTCTATCTGGAGATACTAACATCTGAAATGTTACTTACCACATAGATTATTCGAGCATCTGGATTGAGGGCATTTGACACAACTCCTTCCTGACTTGTATGGATGAGTATGACTGCGAGTGCTGTAATTAGACTCAAATAATGGACCCACAACTCATCGAATTTTACTCGATGTAAGTATCGGCCATAACTCGCTTGTAGTTTGTGTCGTCTGCCCATTCACCCCATACTATATTAAACAGATGCCCACACTGATTGAGGAACTGTATCATTTCGTACGTAGGGAAGTAAGATTGACCACACGAGAAGTATTGAAGATTTCACTCTCTTTGTTCGCGAGAGCATGACGAAGAAATTGTCAGAGAAATAACGATTAGCCTATCAAGTAAGGGTCTTGTTGAATACCATTTCACATAGCGACCATACATTTTGCAAAGCTGGGCGATGTACTAATGAGATCTACGATTACAGATCAGTATTAGCAAAAGTGGAGTTCAAGCCTTATTCCATTGAACCAAAGTTTTTGGCAGCAGGCAATGGCTGCTATAGTTCCGGAAATTCCGGTTAGGTGACCGGAAGTGACCTTTGACCCTGTCGTAAACCTTTCCGCCGCGGTGGTAAGGTCAGTGCTTTCGTCAACATGAATTGCAGGCAAGCACATAAAAGGTGCGTGAACACCTCAGCCTGTTTTTATTAGTCAAGTAGGATCAGGGCTGCATCTAGAGCCAATTTAGTTCCGGAAAACGTATGGGCGCCCAAAACTCAAATGAAACAAAAAACGAAAGTGTTGTTGTTCAATTTGAAAGGATTTCTGAAGGAAATACTCATAGGAAAAGCTTCTGAGAGCCTCAATATCGATCCGATTGCATAGCTGGGTATTAAATTTCATGTTAATAAACCTCTGTTTTGTGATTTATCGCAGGCTCTTTGCGCCATAATTCACTAAAAAAATTGAATTATGAAAAACTAATAATGAATTATGAAAAGAAACTGGGAGTTTGGGATCGGAACCTGCAAAAAATCCCTGTATACAGCCTTGCGGATACAGTTTGTGTGATTTCTGTACCGTATATAATAGACTTCGTCTTCACGCGAGTGGTGTGCTGGGATTACAGCATGCTAGAAAGTGTAGCTTTATCAGTGGCAATTTATGCATTGCACAAGTGTGATAAGTTAATGGCATAGAAACACAATGATTCAAACTAACAGGGGTTCGATACTGCAGGGATTCCCCTGCCAGTTATTTCATATTATACTTCTGAAATAAAATATGTTTTGTGCAGAAGCTTTAGGTTAAATCATATGATGATTTAATAGCAAAATTGAAGAAAAATTTTGTCCTTCATTTAAGGCGACGCGAAATTCAAACTAACAGGGGTTCAATACTGCAGGGATTCCCATGCCAGTTATTTCATGTCATACTTCTGAAAAAAAATATGGTTTGTGAAAAGCTTTCGGATAAATCGATGTAGCAAAATTGAAGAAAAATGTTGTCCTTCATTTAAGGCGACGCGAAATTCAAACCTAACAGTGGTTCGGTTATTTCCTCTTGTACTTCTGAAATAAAATAATGTCACCAACCTGTTAGTTATTACTATAAAGGAATAAATTTTAGGTGATTCCGCATGTGTGTGTGAAAAAACAATGTACACTGCATCTCATACATATCACATGAAGCTGACACTTGATAGATCTGCAGATATTCAGCAGA
This sequence comes from Hanleya hanleyi, assembly GCA_036873755.1. Lineage (NCBI taxonomy): Eukaryota > Metazoa > Mollusca > Polyplacophora > Lepidopleurida > Hanleyidae > Hanleya > Hanleya hanleyi. The sequence continues at coordinate 25,657 of JAVTVY010008713.1, read as the reverse complement.
CAAGAAGATGTTGATGGGCATAGATAACAGTGCAAAAGCTGAGCCATCAATAAATAAAAAATAAATAAATAAATAAAAAATCATGAAATCATCAAAGCCATCTGAAAATCTAATCATTTCATCAGTCAACATCCAGGAAGCTCTCGCCAAAGTTTGGTCAGGCCCGACTTCATAGATCTGCAGATATTCAGCGGACAAGAACATGTTGACGGACGGACGGACGGACGGAAGGACGGACGTACGTACATCGCAACGACAAGACCCCACAGCCCTATGGGATGAGGGGTAAAAAAAAGTAGTCTTATTCCGAAGTCAATATTCCAACTTTTACGCTTGCTTTCTCTTCGCATTCCTCTCCGGTGATGTCCGCTTATCTCCGGTAATGACCGGTAAACACCGGTAATGACCGGTAAACTCCGGAAATCTATGTTAATTGATCTTTGACCTTTGACCTTAGTGGTCTGAATACTCTCCATTCACTTCAATGTTATATGCATATCATTACATGTCAGGACAAGTCGGAGCTTGTCTGGGAATTCCCCTGACCTCATCAATTCGGGGACCAACAAGTTTCACCATGTATTGGTGAAGGGCTTCATAATAGTGTCGAATGCATTGCGAGTTATACGATATACATATACCCTATATTAACCCTGTCTGACCTGGGCCTTTTTGGGACCTGTCCAGGCCTGGTTTGTCAGTCCCCACCCCCCCCCCCCGTAATTATTTTTTTTCCCTTGAGCTAGGGGGCTGAAACTTACCACACTATACCCTTGTGTCAAGCTCTACCAGAAAATGTAACAAAAATCCAAGATGACCGCATTGATGACGTCATTTTCAAAAAAGTCACTTTTTTGGACGATTTTTACGTCCGATTTTTCTGATTATTTTATTTATGTAATATCTCTCAAAAAACTGCATGATAAATTAGTAAATATTAATTTGACGTGAAACAAAATAGCTTTTGCTCAATTTTCTTCGCGGAAAAGTCAAAATTTTGATGAAAATGACGAAAACATCACTTTTCTGGTACCCCTGTGGCCGCCATCTTGGATTTACCCATGATCCTCTGCTCGCGGGGTTATGCAAACAGGCTCAAAATGACCTCAATATGATGTGTCAGCTCTCAATTGTTTGTCGTTCCGGAGTTTGGTAGTTTGGTAGGGGTCCATTATGGCCACCAAGCCTGCTGGGTTAATATTTTGTCTACGCTGTGTGAAGCATTTAGTATACAGTAAGGCATTTATCATAGTACAACAACCCATGCAGAATGTAAACATCGAAGATGGCGGTCACGACGTCCTTCCATCGTTTCTGAACACTGGGAAAGCCCAGTACGTCATCAATCTGTGTGTACAGGTAGAATAGCGGACCAGTCTGTGAGGTAATGGGAGATTCCATGAGAAAGCCCCGTTCAATGTTAATTTATGTAGGTCATGGCTGTTAATTCCCGTGCATCAGCATGACGTCGGTAAAAGTCCAAAATACATTGTAGGGTTGAGGGTGCATGCAAACTTGAAAGAAATCTTGAGAAATTGAGAAACGGACTTGAGAAAAATCAGGATTTGTTTCAAAAAATCTGGAAAACGGATTACATGAACCCATTGATTTTTTTTGTAGCAATCTATAGGCTGTGGTATATGGTCGATTTGTTTGAGGCTGTTGCGTAAGATGAGAGGCGTCTCGGGACTTTCGCTGGAAATTCATCATGGGCACTGGTCAGGCAGGCAGGATGCGGACGTTTTGGGGTGTGGATGAACTATACATGAGCCATATGGGTCGTGTAAGGTCTCATCTTGAAGCTCTTGTGGAGTAAAGTCAGGCTGGGGTGGTTTTTGTTGGGGGTCACGTAAATCTGCACGTGTGCAGACGGGAAATTGTTAAAAAGGAGCATTCGGCTGGGAGTTTTGGGGGTAGTGGTAATGTTTCTGATGTGGTACAAAATATAGAGAGCGAGCTGTAGCGTACGATAGGAGGGACCTCGGGGCCTTGGGTTGAATTTCCCCGGCAAAGACATCGTGCGCATGCGCACTCGGCAGGAAAGCCTGGGTTGACGTTTTGGAGCATGGGTGAGCCATCCTTGACCCAAGTTGGTCATACAGGGTATCATCTTGAAGCGCTTATGGGATAGAATCAGGCTGGGGTGACCATCTTCACAATGACACGCAATGGCGAGCATACAGGCAGAGAGAGAGTGATGGTTCGGCACTCGTGTAGTCAATCGTCCGTCCGTAATGAATGCTGTTTAATCAATCAGCCTGGGCAGCATTATCATTTTGAACAAACGGGAAAATGGGAAATGGAAGCAGGCCAAGCTATAGAGGGATTCGGAAGATTTTCAAGATTACAAGGCTTGTGATACGCGGTGTGTGACTACACAGGTGTTATGCCGCTTTACGGCGCTCTGCTGTGAGGCGCAGTGTTGAACCTCGTGTGTGCCCGGTGGACACCGGAAATGATCGATACTCCCGAGTTGTCAGTGAACCTCGCATCAGTATCAGGAGATCGCTTCGCATGGCTAGCGGTGGAATTATTGTGCACAAACTCTTGGATGTACCGTTATATTGAACTCTTCGCACTTTTCGTGTGTGTCGTGATGTGAGTGCGTGCATGAGTGTGTGTTTGCTGTCCTTTGATATTCGGTCAAACCTCATGTATTATACATATTATTATTTGTTCTAATTAATTGTCTAAATGTTTTCATTGAAAACAATGTGTTCACTTCGTCTTTGCTGTATCGACCTAGCTTTCCGCCCACCTTTAAACTTATACGGGGCACACTCGTTCTATATGGTGAGATTCTGCTGGTGGACGCTTCGTCCCCGAAAAATTCATCGTTCTAATTTTTTCCCCGCTTAGAGGGTTGTACGTTATCAACATAGTTGTGTCTCCCCCACATCAAACGCCACCCCTACGGGTTCATACTTGTTTCCCCCGGACGGTCGTTTGAGGCCGCCATTTTGCTTCTAAGAGGACACGCTCCGACATGTTGAAACTTGTTCAGATTTGTTTACCGCACGATCCGATTGCCCGAAATTCACGTGGCCGGAAGCGAACGATAGTTGCGCATTCGGAAAGAAGCTTAAGAGCATATACGCACGCGTAAGCGGAAGTGCACACAACCCACTACGCATGCGTATATGCCCTTGACACCTCTTTCTCTAATACTGGCCTCTCTAGCATATCAGACATATAGATAATGGACAGTTACCTGCTAAGATAGTTGCATACAAAATACTTTCTTGGTATTTTCTCACATTCAGCATAGCCGCAGCCAATTAGTGTTGTCCTGTCCGTTACCATCTGGAATAAGAGTAAAGAACGATAAGAAAATTAACAGTTTGTAAATGGATCTCGTAGCCGATACGTTGGAAGACGAAGCTAACGTGAATAAGCCCAGGAATTATCACTCCAATCGCTTTATTCAGACTCCAAAATTCTCTGTCATTATTAGATTAGTGCTGACACATTGTAAACGTATTGACATTGGTAATTTAGTATTTTTCAATACAAACATGCACGTCAATGTACACGTGGGTGTATACGCGTTACTTATAAATTGCTGGCCGAAATTTTGACACTTGAGTGTATTTAGCCACTACAGTTGAACTCGCTGAGTTGAACAAAAATCCCCTTAACATAGTGCTTATCCGAAATATCTGTTTTCAAAAATGAGATTTCAGAAAAATTCAGAAAACGGTTTTACAGTGACAAACATGCGGAAAACCCAGTATACCTGGGTCATATGGGTCGTTCTGTGTCATCTTGAAGCTCTCGTGGTACAGACTACGACTGGGGTGTTTTATTATACTTCTTCCCAGCATCTTCCACAAATACATATATACGTAGACCCACGGGTGTGGTCCGTACTTAGAAATACTCGGATTGGCTAGTCCAATGACAGAAGAACAAGGACAACAACATAAACTTGTATGCCAATCATTATATTATCCCCAATATTACACCATGCAAAAGCTGGGGAATCATCCTGGGTATGTTTATTGCGTGTCGCAGTAAGCAACAGTTCATGTTTATGTCATCACCATCAAAGGCTGGTCTGTCAGATTCATGAAACGTCACATTGGTCACTGTCCATGATCATAGCTAGAGTCTTGGCGGGTTGTTTCCGGGAACATGCCCTCGATTTCAAAGGTCGATTTGAACCAAAGCCGGCTCCAGCGAGATATGACATGTGAGAGTGAAGCGTTGATAGAACACGTGGATGTTGGCGTTCGGGTAGTAATGCTGCAAGTAGTATATAACATGTAAATTGTGTTAACTTTCACCCGGATGTAGTGACGTCACGGGGAGGCTTTGAGGAGGAACTAGTAGCGCCATCTGTACACTCTGGACGCAAGGGAGACAACTCGATCTGCCAGAGTTTGGCCGCCATCTTGAATTTTGTGGAAAAGGGGATGTATTCCTCCGCGGTGATGCGGTCTGGCGGTGATGCGGTCGCGGAAGAAAGCTTCCGCGGAGAAAAAGTAGTCCCTAGACTGGAAATACGCTGCATGGTCCGATTGGGTCGAGTGAGGTATCAAAGTGAAGCATTCGTGAAGGAGCATCTGATGGGCTGGGTGTGGGGTTGAGATATCGGCATTCTGCGCATGCGCGGTGGCCGAAGGGTATGAAAATAGACGTTTTGGAGCTAGGGGAGCCCCTCATGGGCCTATTGTGTCGAGTGAGGTATCAAAGTGAAGCATTCGTGAAGGGGCATCTGATGGGCTGGGTGTGGGGTTGAAATATCGGCATTCTGCACATGCGCGGTGGCCAAAGGGTATGAAAATAGACGTTTTGGGAGCTAGGGGAGCCCCTAATGGGCCGATGGAGTTGTATGAGGTATCAAAGTGAAGCCTAGGTGAAGGGACATCCAGTCATGGGTGGATGCATGTAACATTTTTCCTGAAAAAAAACCAAAAAAAACGGAACACGGACTTTATCGAAAAATCCGGGAAAATACCTATATGGGGTATGGGGGGTATAGGACCATCCTGGGAAACCTACTTCTCGACATTTGCGGTATAGGTTGTGGGGTCTCGTTTTCTTAGTCTCGTCAAGACAAACATGATAGGAAGTGTCACGGAGCGAATCGTTGAAATTTTTGGAAAAAGTTCAGGGAGACCCATATAGTCCCATACTAGGGGTATAGGACCAATGTTTGTCCCACTGGGAAACCTACTTCTATACATTTGCGGTATGGTTGTTTGGATTTGTTTTCTTAGTCTCGTCAAGATAAACATGATAGGAAGTGTCGCGGAGCGAATCGGTGAAATTTTTGAAAAAAGTCACCGAGACCCATATAGACCCATATAGTCCCATACTGGGGTATAGGACCAATGTTTGTCCCACTGGGAAACCTACTTCTATACATTCGCGGTATGGTTGTTTGGATTTGTTTTCTTAGTCTCGTCAAGACAAACATGATAGGAAGTGTCCCGGAGCGAAACGGTGAATTTTTTGAAAAAAATCACCGAGACCCATATAGACCCATATAGGCCCATACTGGGGTATAGGACCAATGTTTGTCCCACTGGGAAACCTACTTCTATACATTTGCGGTATGGTTGTTTGGATTTGTTTTCTTAGTCTCGTCAAGACAAACATGATAGGAAGTGTCCCGGCACGAAACGGTGAAATTTTTGAAAAAAAGTCACCGAGGCCTGGGTAGGCCCATAGGCCTATACTGCATGGCTATGGGTGTATAGGTCCATACGGGGTGGACGTTTTGGAGTCTAGGTGGGCCACTAATGGTCCGATGGCGTCGAGTGAGGTCTTATTTTGAAGCTCTCATGCAGGAGCACTTGACTACACTAATGGTTCGTACGTTGTCAATATTCTGCGCATGCGCAGCCTGGCCGTAGTATAGAAAGCAGACATTTTTGGGTGTGTTTGGGTTAGAGATGGGCTATTCACGGTTCGAATGGGTCGTGTGAGGTATCAAAGTGAAGCATTCGTGAAGGGGCATCTGATGGGCTGGGTGTGGTGTTGAAATATCGGCATTCTGCGCATGCGCGGTGGCCAAAGGGTATGGAAATAGACGTTTTGTCGAGCCTCATTGACCTTTGACCTCGGCCAAACCACTTTTAATCGGGAGGGGTGCAAGGTTGGTCAAAGGTCAACCGGTGCACTACCCAATGTAGGTTCTACTGAAATGGACTTGACCTTTGACCTCAGAAATTTGCATATGACGTCACTTCGGGTTGGGGTGAATGAGGCGTGACCTTTGGACATGTCTAGACTTGTCTGTGTTTGTCATGTACTGGGATTTTTCCCCACAATGGCGGCTAATCCGCCATGTTGGAACATGGCGGCTAATGGTGGCTAATCCGCCATGTTGGAACATGGCGGCTAATGGCGGCTAATCCGCCATGTTGGCATCCGGGGTGTTCCCCGGCCCGGCCCGCCCCGGCCGCAGCGCGCGCGGGTTATCTGGAAGTGCGCGGCATCACCGGCAGTGGGCGGATGCATGTCGGGTCAAAAGGTCAAAGGTCACATCCAGGTCAAAAGGATAATAAACTTAATCTATACGTGTTGGACGAGTCTTCACTCACCGTCTTCCTTTACACGCACCTCAATGAAATGCCCGCTCCAAACCTAGACCAAAACACGTACTTGGTCTGTGGGCTGATTTCATTGGCTCTCTATTTTACTATAGTGCGCTTGCATTCTAACATTGATTACATTTTGGCCTCATCCTACACCACTGATTTCAGTTTCACTGAATCTCCACATTGGGCATTTATGCATTATGAATAAAACACACAAGACAGGTTTTTTTTTGGTGAGATCTCATTTTTTTATATTCAGTGAACAACAACAACGTGAGAACAACCACGTGAAAACTGAAGCCCAGAACAAGGGGCTTGTACATTGAAAGAACTGAAGCCCAGAACAGGGGGCCTGTACATTGAAAGAACTGAAGCCCAGAACAGGGGGCTTGTAAACTTAAGCCCAGAACAGGGGGCTTGTAAACTTAAGCCCAGAACAGCGGCCGTGTGTACATTGAAAGAATTCAAGCCCAGAACGGGGCTTGTACATTGAAATTATGGGCGGCCCAGTCACATACGAGTACATCGCGGTCCTCGGCCTTGGGGTACTCGTCAAACATCTGTACGATGGTAGATAAGGGTCTTCCCCGGCATCGATGGTACAGGTAAAACAAGCAATATTGTCCGCACACGCTACTGGTCAGGCTTTGCAACGTTTGACTGTTCCAACACCACGTCTCTGTGCCTTGATCCATGAAGTCTGTTAAATCGGGATGGAGGGGTGGCAGGCCGTACGGGTCAAAGTATTCGCCCTGCTGTTCTCTCAAGTACACGGCCACCCAGTGTTCACCGGATCGCTCCATCGGGTCCGTGTTGAGAACGTAAGCAGCAGGATACATACGGTCTAATGGGAACACATCTCGGGCGAACACCCCTTGAAACACCATACGTGTCTCTGGGTCATTCTCTAGCACGGTGGTTATCTGGTCTGTATCCATGTTAGGTGGAGAAGTCACACAGCACGTTGCGCGCCTTGTCCACTTGAATGATGTTGTCAAACTCGGCGTAGCTGATCAAACTGACGGTGCTCCGGAGGGCTCGTTGAAAGTGGATTTCCAACCGTAAATTGTCTTGCTTGGCGAGGGCCAGCTGATGGTCGTTCTCTAAGGTGGGGGTCAAATCGAAACAGAACAACGTGTATCCGTTCCCGTAGTCCTCCCGACTGATCATATTCCCTTCGTCCTGGTTGATTTGACCGGTGGCTGTAAACAGGCTCTGATAGGCTCGAATGAAATTCGCGCGCCCAAAGTTCAGTGTTAAGGCCGTGGCTGGTACCTGTTGTCCATCCACATGCAGGGCCACAAAATTGATGCCGAAATGTTTAAAGTCAAACGGATTCTCTGGGTAGGCTCCACTGAAACTGGTATTTTCCACACAGGCCAGGATCAATCGCTTGGGTAGTTCCCCCAGGAACAGGTTTCTTTGTTGGCGCTCATATTTCCAGCAGACACAGAGAACACTTTGGTTTGTACACGTCGGATAGGGTACTGGGCTGGTTTTGTTTCCAAGGCTTTCATATGTCCCAATTGAACGGCTGGATTCGGTTTCACTTTTCGGACATACAGGACTGCGTCTTCGATGACAATCTTATAGTCAGCTGCATGCGCCTCTACGTTAGTGGCCATCAAGGCGAAGGTCGGAGGCGCCCGTATCAGTCGGATTTTGATGGGGATCTTGTTCAAGAGGTATTGGTCTTGCATGAACATGTCTGCGTGCAGTCGACCTATGAGATCCACCGAGACGCCGTTCGCGGTCAAAGCCTTCCGTTTGCTATATCCCGTATTGTCGTTCTCTGCGCCCATGTTTTCGGCTCTGTCCTGGTAGAATAAAGCGTCTGTCAGTTGAGATTTTTTAGCCTCTCGTCCATGCGACAACAGCGTCTCGATGTAGGCTCGATAGGGGTACGTGTTGGTCGAGTCACTGATGAGTTTGTCGCTGAGAAAAATATCCACCTGTTGAAACATCGAGTGCAGCCAGAGATTCGTCGGGCCCACCGTTGCTTGGTCGGCGATTCTGGTGCCATCTCCATTGACGATCTTGGCTTTCACATACAAGTATATATGGGCTAAATCCACATAGGCCGTATCCGCATTACTGATGGTGAACTCGATGGACCCTGTTGCGTTGATGCTGGACAGCGGGAGATGCTCCACCCATAATCCTTGTTCGGCACTGGTCTGTGTGGGCGGGACGGTCCACAAATCAAATTCACTGTTGGTGGAAGGGCAGGACTCAAGGACATGTTTTAAGAAAAGATATCCCGGGTCTTCGATGTGCGTCGTCGCTGGGTCGGTCGCCGACTGGTGCGTGGTCTCGGTGGGGCAGGTCTTTTATTCCCTACGGTGCGTTGTGCTTTGGCCACCAAGACGCCCCACCGCTTCTTTGGGCCGCCGTTTCAAGGCTTCTTTGGGTGCCGTACCCCCCAAGACATCACCTGCCACTTGTAGTCCACTGCGTACCGCTTGTTTGCCGATTGCTTTCACCCCACGCGTCAGCAAGGGCAGGAACGTTTTGACGATGCTCCCGAGTATGCTCCCCAGTCCATGTCCACGTTGCATGCGTGCACCACTAAAAACCGGAAAGCCACCCCCGGCCTGTTGGGCATAATAGTCCATATAGCTGCGTGCATCGCACTCGTAAGGCACCTTCATTACACAAAGTGGGGAGCACGTGCTTGTCGAAAATGAAGTGTCACCACCATTTTCCCGCGTTCGAATGCCACCGGTCGTCCCGTGTCATCTCTTATATTTACCGTGATCGTGTTGATGTGGGTTTGTCGTACGGGCAGGTAGAGCATGTGGGTGAAACTGTGGGTGACTTGATCTCCATACAACTTTTTAATGGGCACCACCCGTAACAGAGGTGTGTTGACATCGCCCACGATGTGGTTGTCCACCACGTCCGAGTAGACGTAGAGTCCGTACATACCCGACTTCATATCCATCGGGATCTCGCCTTGGTGGACGGTGGGACCAGCGAACGTCCGTAGATCGAAACCCAGCATTTGCTGTAGGATAGGACTCAGTACAACACTCGCGTTGGCGGTGACGATAAGCTCTGCCTTGTCGTTGTGTGCGTTGTAATCGAAGTTCACGTGATTCTTGAAGGGATAGGCTTTGATGGGTTTTGAAGTATTCGTGACCTCCCGTAGAGCCTTATAATGCAACATCGGATTCCCAAGAAGGTAGTGGGCCACTCGGCGATTGCTGGGTTCGCTGCATAAAGGCCCAGCGGTGGGTGTTCCCCACCAATTCCTGTGGTACATGCATGTCTTTCAAGCCTTGAGCAAAGACCTCCCATCCTCGAGGATCCGTGTGCGACCTGCGTTTACGCATCAGATCATTCACTAAATCCGTCATGTGCGTCCCGGGGGCCACCTGATTCTGTACCAGTAGTTCGCCTTTATCATTCCAAGTCATGTTAGGATTCTGTTTCATCCGTTGTAATACCAGGCCAGCTTGTTTGTTGAACGATGCAGGTACACTCTTCAGGACTTCGTCTTCCACCCACTGTGGGGCTGTGGGTGGTACCCCTGGTAATGGCGGCTGTTGGAGCGGTGCTGAGGTCGGCGGTGTGTCACGTGGTGGTGGTGGTGGTGGTGGGGTAGAGAGGGTTTTGTATTGGTCCATGAACGTCATGTACCGTTGAAGCGTCTCATTGTACCGTTGTACTTTCTCACTGTCGCTTAACCCCGGTCTCTGTAAGATCTGTTCCATCTCTCCATCGAGGGTGTTTATGGTCTTCACCGTAGGTGGGACAGGGTAGGGCGATTGGAGGTTTTGAAGGAATCGTGGTTCGACGAGGACCATTTTTTTCGTGTGGTTCATTGTCGGCCGAAGAGTCCACCCAATACTGGACCCAACACCGAAGCGCCCAACGGTGCTAAGATGGCCCCGAGAAAGCCGCCTTTCTGTAACACCTTTTTCTTTTGTGTTTGAGGGACCCGCTTCTGGACTAGGGTTCGGAGACCTGTCTTATGCTCGGCCAACTTGGTCTTCTGAGCCGGGGTCAGTGGTACGTTGCCTTTTAACAGGTTGTACCCGATCTCGCACAGACAGCGTACAAGGTCAGGGTCCGCACCGCGTACAATGGTTCGGACCAACTCGGATGGGGCCGTCTTCAATACACGGAGCGTGGGAGCGTGCTTCCGTACTCGCACAGACATCATGTACAACTAATGCCAGAACCCACAACTCTGCCCTTTTTATCTTCCTCAGAGAACGGAGACAAAGTCAACCCTGCTGTGGTATTCATTCTTTTTATTATCTCCATCATCAAACACACACACTCCAGCTGGGGGCGCCACTGTGGGTGTGTTTACATTATTTTTGCATGTACACGTGGTGGGCCTCCCCGAGAAAGATGCCGGTCCGTAGTCGAAGGTGTTCGGGCGTGGCTTGCTTGAGGTCGAAGAGCATATACCCGTGCTGAGGGGTTGTGGCATCTTTAAAGGCTTCCAACGCAAACGGTGTGCGGCTGGGATACATCTGTCTCGCCAGGTGCAGCAGTTGAGTGGTATCTCTCGGGTTTTTGAAGACCACCAGGTAGTGGGCATTTAAGCTGATATTCCGATGTTCTTTGTTTTTACTGAACAGATTCTGCACAATGTAGATGATGCTGAGCCGTCGATGATGGCTGCCTTTGGTAAAGAGTTGGGTGACCCGCGCATCCGTCTCCGCCATGAGATCATCCAGAACCACCAAGGTGTCCGGTTCCAAATCGGCCAGGTTGGGTAGGCCTTCCACGAACGTGATGTGGGGCATTGCTGCATACGCTTCCTGCCATTCTCCATAACACCACACGACTCGGGCAATGGGTGGGGTGATCATGCTGTCGGCGTGTTGAAGGAGCTTCCGGACGAAGTGCGTTTTGCCGGAGCCCGTCGGTCCTGCGATGAGACACGTGAAGGGATGCTGCCACCGAGGGTCCATGGTTCGAGGTGTATCCGTTGTCGTGGTAACCCGCTCTTGTAAATTTCGTACGAGTGAACTGGAGTGGTGGTGGTGGTGGGTACAACGTCGGTCGTCGCTGTCTGTTCACTGCGAGTGATGATGGTGGTGGTGGGTACAACGTCCGTCGTCGTTGTCTGTTCACTGTGAGGGATGAAATCCGGTGGATCTTCAGACGTACTGGGTGTACTTGGTGTAGATGTGGAGCTTGGTGTGGAGCTCGACGTGGCTTGTACACGGAGTGTGGTGGTGACTGGGCTCGATACGGGGTTGACTGGTGCTATCTGTAGACTGGTTTCACTGATGGCTGGTGTTCTCAGTTGGTTAAGTAGCGTGCTGGCATAGGCTACATCGTAAAACACACCTCCGTACAACACACTCAGCAGGGTTAGCAGTATCACCACAAAGCCCACTTGCGCTTTGCGCGTTTTGGGAGACGCTGTGTTCAGAGGCAGCTGCTGTTTGTCCATAGGACTGTGGTCGGACGTGGAATGAAGGATGACGGTAGTGGTGTCTGGCTTTATAGTCGTTTCACCTGGTTGGCAGCGACCCAGGAATTGAAGGAACTGGGCCAGCCTTGCTGTACCAAACTATTTCAAGTTCACAGAACCTCCTTGCATTTCATATAAGTATACTAAATCTATAGCCACCAAAATATTCAATTACTCCAATGCTGTCAAGGAGTTTGACTGGAACTTATACACGTCAGGAGGCTATAGTTGTGATTGTGAATTGTCGAACTTTAACTTTATCTATACACCATGCAAACATATTGTGACTGGTGACCTTGATGTGGTGAGTGATAAGGATCTGAAATTACTCCTGATGAAAGGACCTAAATATAGAGAGCCAAGAAGAATAAATCTGAAGGCGGACCAGAAGATAGTCCTGACTGCATTAGAACAGTACGTTATTGATTGGTCTAAGCGAGAAAAAGTTGAACCTACAGTACTCGCTGATTGGCTGGACCTCACCAAGAGCAAGGTCGTTGAAACAATCCGCCATATTGACAGAAGTACTCTTCCCCAAGCAAAACAAGTACTGAGAAACCTCAATTCGCAAGAAGTTCTAGCAAATCTCCAGAGTAAATTCGTCATAGTCCCAGCAGACAAAGCTCCGAATAATATAATATTCATATGTAAATATTACTATTACCAGGTGCTGGTTAAAGAATTGAGTGTAGACATATCTTCATCAAATACATCTACTTACTCCCAAACTGCATTTACTCTGGAAGATTTATTTAACAATCACAAAAATTTCTCAGGGAAAGAGGTATTTGTCTTCCAACCAATCATAGCGACATACCAAAAATATACTGGACTCCCAAAATGCATAAATCACCATACAAAGCTAGATTCATAGCTGGTTCTAGAAGCTGCACCACCAAGCTTCTTTCAACCCTATTGACGAGGGCCCTTCAGGAGGTAAAAGCATTTTGGGAAAGGTATTGCGCCACTATTTTCAAGAACTCTGGCGTTGAATGTATGTGGATATTGAAAACTCAAAATGTCTTACGGAAGAACTTGATGCTAAAGGTCACATACCGTACAGACATGTATCCACATGGGATTTCTCGACTCTCTATACTACAATCCCTCATCAGGACCTTATTGACCGTCTAAGTTCATTAATAGTATCTGTGTTCAAGAAAACTGATCGTAGATATATTAATGTCGGAAGCCATAAAGCATTCTTTAGCTCTACTACATACAAGAGATATCATTCATGGGATGTTTCTTTGTTTATAGAGTTGCTTGAATTTCTCATTAAAAATATCTATGTGAAATTTGGCAACACAATATATCAGCAGCATATAGGTATTCCAATGGGTACTAATTGTGCACCCCTGTTGGCTGACCTGTATCTGTTCTCTTATGAATATGACTATATGCTGGCGCTTTCAAAAACCGATCCACTCAAAGCCCGTTCCTTCTCATTCACCAAACGCTATATAGACGATCTTCTCGCTGTGGATAATCGCTATATAAATGACGCAGTGAAGGATATATATCCACCTTCACTGGATTTGAAGGAAACTACAGATAGCCCTACAGGCACATCTTATTTAGATCTCTATCTCTATAAAAATGAAGCGGGCATTCTCTCTCGTCGACTTTATGACAAAAGAGATGATTACAATTTCGACATCGTAAACTATCCCTTTCTGGATAGTAATATTCCAGTGGGACCTGCATATGGCGTATACATATCTCGCTTAGTAGCATTTGCTAGATCCTGTGTTAAATGTGATGATTTTAATCAACGTCACAAAACATTGTTGCAGAAACTTATAAAACAGGGCTATTCCACCAAGCGCCTCCACTCAAAGTTTCTCAAATTTGGCGATACATATCGCATGCTGATAGCAAAATACGAACGTAGCGTGCAAGATCTATGGCGCTACGTTTCGTAACATGTGTCTAATTCCGCTTAACCCGGGGCTAGGGGCCGTATGAGCCCATGTACTTCAAGATCCTCATGGTACTCATATGAACAGTCACAATCAAAGCGTGGCTGAGGTACATCATTTTTAGATGACGACTCTATAACGAATATTATGGATTAAGAATACTGATCAGCGATACGGATTTGATATTTTGGAACATCATGATGTCTTGCCGGCATCATTGAAAACTGTTGACCGCTTCTCTCTTGCAGGAAACAAGCCTATGTTTATGTATACTTTTGTCTTTTTGAATTTGGTGCTAATACTGTTATATGGAAATGGAATAGGTCTTTGGATTATGGACGCGGATATTCTCTAATGGACGACGGCTGGGTTATGAATGACGGACTAGACGCTTGTAATTTGACGAAATGAAACAGTTTGCCACGTCGACGTTCCGTTTTCAAAATCTGCTCCACCGTGTAGTAGTCTTGCTGTGTTTTTACGACAGGCTGTAATTCCATCTCGTAAAACGTCCCTAGCAACGGTTCCCCTTGAAGATCTTCCAGTTCATAGACTCGCTGCTGTTGGGGTAGGCGCCGTTTAATCAGGAAATGCTCATCGCTCCAGTTGGGCAAGTAACTTTTCTCAAATTGACCTTTGACTTTACTGATCCGTACAGGATCCCCGACCTTGTACACCGCCTTCGGCGTTCGCTGCGATTGCCTGGGTACAAGACACGCCGGACTTGGGCTTCATTGCGTTGGGTCACGGTAATGGGGGCTCTCTCTATACTCCGATGATAGGCTCGATTGTAACCACTCACAAGTTTCGGGAGAACATCGATGTACCGCCTTGTATTCTTATAGGTGAAATATTTATACATGCGGCATTTGAATGTCCTGTTGAACCTTTCCACCACGGAAGCCTTGGTCTCGTTGTACGTATGGAAGAAAAACACCTTCTGGGCTTTCAGAAACTGTTGGAACGGTCTGTTGAGAAATTCCGTGCCTTCGTCGGTTTGCAAATACAAAGGTTTGCGCCCGGTCTTGAAGATATCTTTGAACGCCGCTATGAGATTCGCCCCCGTTTTCGTCCGGATGGGTACCACCCACGCATACTTGGATAGGATATCGATGCACGTCAAGATATACCGATTCCCATCGTTGTGTTTGGCAAAGGCGCTCATATCGACTAAATCCGCTTGCCACTGGGCATCTATTCCTCCCACGATGACCCGGTTCCGTAGAAAATGGCGACGGACAGATCGATGTAAGGTATAGGTGTCTTGTTTTCTTAACCAATCTCGGACTTGGGCACGTTGTATCCCCTGGGGTTTGGCCGCTCGATAGAGAGCCGACAATGCACTATAGGCCGCCGGACTGTCGGGACTGTAGTATAAGTTATCCAACACCTTCTCCCAGCGCTTCATGGTGACAAATGATGATGGACCCTGGCTCTATCGTTTATTTATAACGGGTATATCTTGGGCCGGAGTTTCTTTCTGATTTTCTTCGTTGGCTTCCACAGTGTCCATGGTAAATGACCAATCCAACTCGTCTGATGACCGCTTGATAAGCACTTGATCCACATCTACCACGGCATCTTCCAATGCAGACCATAGATCAGGGTGAAGGGTAAAATGCACTGTACCCCCATCTAGCCGAGCCAATTGAGCAAAGAAAGGGCCGCGTCGGATGTACACATCGTGACACAAGTGGATGAGGTCGCCGTCCAGTTCACCAGACAACACCCGTTTGAATTTGGTCCAGCCCTGCCGGGACAGACGAATGTGGGCCGGGCACGGTTGTGTAGGGTCCGCATCACAGATGTCTCCCACCTCCTCCATGATATCGACCTTATCCGCATAAACGTGCAGGAACACCTCGGGGGTCAAGCTGAGATACGCCAGTATTATATGCTTCGTCATGGTCAGTACGTGAATGGTACCAGATTTGACTGTCTCTCGTATTTATAGGGAGAACCCCGTGAGATCAAAGGATCAGGTGGTCATGTCACTGGGCTGACTGAGTCTAGCCGGGTAATCAATGGCCTCGTCGTCTGGTTCATGGCTAGACATTTGTTCATTGGGTTCTGCCGCTGCTTCTCTCAGGGCACGAGCCCACTCCAACTCGTCTGATGACCGCTCGTCCGGTGTAAACAGCTGGTCCACGATAGGCACCACTTTCTCGAAGGCTGTCCACAGATCGGGGTCTAGGGTGAAGCTTCGCGTAGGGTCTTGGTAGCGGCCCAGGCGTGGGAAGAAGGGTCCACGGTATACGTAGATGGCATTGTCTATGTGGATGAGGTGTCCGTCGAGCTCGCCGCTCAACACCCGTTTAAATTTGGTCCAGCCGTCACGGTGTAGCGTAACCGTATTCGATACGGTCTCAGCGGGCGACCAGCAAACATCTCCACGGTCTTCCACGAGGGTGACTTTATCTTCATAGACGTGTAACCCCACCCGTGGTGTAAGGGGAAGGATGGCTCGTAGAACTGGTGACATGCTTCATCCAATGTCGAACGGTGAATGACACACACTGTGCCTGACCCTCGTATTTATAGTCAGCTCCCACTGTCAATGCCACAGCGCCAGGGTCAATAGGGCACAGACCATGACTAGGCCAACCAGCCGTCGCTGGTTCCGGCGTGAGCGCTCGTGGTCCATAGCCCGAGCATCAAGGATGGCTGTCATAGTCCAGTAGTGGTGAGTGATGGCACACCTCTCCATCGAGTGCACTCTGCCGAGCACCGCTTCTGTGAACTCGTTCAGGATCTGGCGTCGCCCCTCGTTGTCGTCGCCATCTGCAAACATGGACCGGACCACTGCTCGGTAACCCGTGAGTGAATTAACCACGGTGGCATGCTGTAAAATGCGAGTCGCATAGGGCTGGATCTCCGTCATGGCTCTGCAACCGTAGAAATGAAGGTGTAGGATCCAGAGGGACGTGATTTATAGACCATGTCACACATTAGGAATGCATGTACTAACCTGTCTGTGGGGACTCAATGTCGTTCACCTTCGTGTCTTTTCGGGTACGTCCGTGTCTTTTCGGACTTTCGACTGAGTGTGCTAAAAATAGATCACCAGCTAGCGTGCTATAAAAGGGAAGCGGCCTTGCCGTTTCATCAGACACTCTGTCAACCACCAAGATGTTCACTTGCACAACTTGCCAGAAGCAGTTTACTCGTCTAGATAATTTACGACGCCACGAGGCCTCCACCCACAACGATGCACGGTATACTTGCATAACCTGCGCACGGTCATTTAATCGGGAGGATCATTTACTGCACCACGAACGCTCATTCCACGAGGGCGCGACGGAACAATGTTATGATTGTGGTCAACTCTTCAAACGACGCAGTCAGTTAAAACGGCATGAGCGTTTGATTCATGGTGCGTCACCACGGTTTTGGCGACAACTTCCTACTGAAGAGGAGCCGCGGAAGGTCAGACCCACTGAAGATAAGCCCGGGAAGACGAACGCCACTGGTGATGCGATGACGGAGAGCCCGCCTATACCCACAGTTGGGAAGAGCCTGGATTTCCGGCCGGACCCCACCGTTACGGTTTCGAGTCATACGTCATACATCGAACATTTTCTGGACGAGCCCATAAATGTTCCTAGCGATCTCTTACCCGAAGATCATCCAGAGAGTGACATCTCTCGGCGTCATTGGACCATGACACGGCACTGTTTCCACCGTCATCGCCCTATTCAAGATATCTACAATTTCCCACTGACCAACCTCACCCGTCTACGCAGCTACGTAGAAACCATCTTCAATGACCAACCTACGGCCTTCACATTAAATGTGGCATTTGGGTACATCTTATGCCATAAGATGACGGGTGAATTGCGCTATTTCTATTCCAGTGCCATCAACGCAGTGTACGACCAACCGTTTATCATCATTAACCGGAGGTCACTAGAGATGATGCTGGACCAAGTGGAACAATTGAATGTCTTGGGATGGGCCCAACAACAACGACCCAACACCAAGTGGACAGTGAAGAGGGTGACCAATGTTACGTTTTTCCTTACCAAGCTGATCCACCACTGCCATCGGTTGAATGCGTCACTCGTGCAGTGATGAATACCATAACATGCCGTACATACTCTCTATGTTTACATGCTGATCATTGACTTGAGCTCAGTAAACACTTGTGCCTAATGTGACGGTGCGTTAAATAATAAAACATGGTGTTTGATATTTCAATTTGTTTTGCTGTGAACATACTAAACATACCCGGGGCGGCTCCCCCAGCCTGGGTATGATGTAACATTGGGGATAATAAACTGTATGAACATTGCTGAACTTGTTGTTATTCACATCACCCCATTGACTTGATAGGCAGGTCCCAATAAGCCCGGGGACCGATATTAGCCCTTTTGGCTAGAGGTGATAGGGGTTTTCCCCTATTTTATGGGTAAAGTCCGTACTCCGCTTTTTTCAGGAAAATTTTTACATGTATCCACCCATGACTGGATGCCCCTAACACAGGCTTCACTTGGATACCTCATACGACTCCATCGGCCCATTAGGGACTCCCCTAGATCCCAAAACGTCTATTTCCATACCCTTTTTCCACAATTCCCTGTCTGCGCATGCGCAGAATGGTGACAACGCTCGAGCCACTAGTCCAGTCCGATGCCCCCTCACCTAGGCTTCACATGGATACCTCATACAACTCCATCGGCCCATTAGGGGCTCCCCTAGATCCCAACACGTCTATTTTCATACCCTTTGGCCACCGCGCATGCGCAGAATGCCGATATTTCAACCCCACACCCAGCCCATCAGATGCCCCTTCACGAATGCTTCACATGGATACCTCACTCGACCCCATTGGCCCATTAGGGGCTCCCCTAGCTCCAAAACGTCTATTTTCATACCCTTTGGCCACCGCGCATGCGCAGAATGCCGATATTTCAACCCCACACCCAGCCCATCAGATGCCCCTTCACGAATGCTTCACTGTGATACCTCACTCAACACAATAGGCCCATGAGGGGCTCCCCTAGCTCCAAAACGTCTATTTTCATACCCTTCGGCCACCGCGCATGTGCAGAATGCCGATATCTCAACCCCACACCCAGCCCATCAGATGCCCCTTCACGAATGGTTCACTTGATACCTCACTCGACCCAATCGGACCATGCAGCGTATTTCCAGTCTAGGGACTACTTTTTCTCCGCGGAAGCTTTCTTCCGCGACCGCATCACCACCAGACCGCATCACCGCGGAGGAATACATCCCCTTTTCCACAAAATTCAAGATGGCGGCCAAACTATGGCAGATCGAGTTGTCTCCCTTGCGTCCAGAGTGTACAGATGGCGCTACTAGTTCCTCCTCAAAGCCTCCCCGTGACGTCACTACATCCGGGTGAAAGTTAACTCAATTTACATGCTATATACTACTACTGCAGTTGCTCTTAATCTTTATGGCGCAAGATGTACACGAGCGCGAGATTCGGGTAAAGGGTGGCAGTTTGATTTTCAAAGACCTTTTCGGTGTAGTACCATAGGCGCTAAAAAAACCTTGAAATACGGTGCGTGTCCATGGATCACCCTCGAGCCATTGTGGAGGATAAGAATGTCCGGTGGCTGAGAGTGTCCGGCTCCTATCTTCTAACCCAGCTAGGACACTTTTCTCCACATTGGGGACAAGTGTCTGTCCTTGGTTGGAATAGAATAGGATATGAAAAGAGACACTAATCACCAGGACATTCTTATTCGTCACACCGGTTTGAACAGGTGGTTGAAGGGCTTGCATTGACGGAGCGTGTCATTCACCAGATCCGTCAGGCGGGGACAGGGTACTAACTGGTTGTAAACAGTTCACATTCATCATTCCAGATCATGTTAAGATTGGCTTTCACTCGCTGTAACACCAATTCATTCTTTTCTTTAACGAGGCGGGCATACGGTTCAGCACTTCGTCTTCTATTCAATGTGGGGCTGACGGTAATGGTGAAGTCAGTGGGTCTCTAGTGGAGATCGTCGGGGTGGTGGCGGTACCAGTTTAGGGGGCCCTTGCATTGGTTCATTATGGTGATGCACCGCTGGATCATTTGATTGTAGCGTTGCACTTTCTCAATGTTGCTTAAATCTGGCCGTTGCAAACTCTCTCCATCGAGCGTGTTCAATGTCTTGACAGTAGGTGGATCGGGTAAGGAGAAGTGGTTTGACCATTATCATACTTGCCTATGCTCCATCATCGATCATGAAGCCGCCCAGTACGGGGCCTAGCACGAAGGCAGTCAATGACGCTAAGATGGAATCCAGATATCCGCCTCACTATAAGCTCTTTATCTTATTTGGCCTTCTGAGCCGGAGTCAGTGGAACGGTCCCGTTTAGAAAGTTATGACTAATCTCACACAAAAAACGCATGAGGTCGAGGTCTGCCTCCATGCACAATAGTCCGTACTAATTATTCAGTGGGGCGGTTTTCAGCATTAGCAAATAATGGAGTCCGTGACCCCTCACTTTTTATCCTTTCTGCCAGAGGAAAGGGCCGCAGATGATTCCATTCTGGGGCCGTTACCCTCTGGATACGGCTTGGGTTTCGTGTTTGGGGTCATTGAGTACGGGTTCGGTGAAGGTTGTGAGTACCCACACACACCCACACTTTTCCCCAATTACCTTCAGAAAACAACAATATGGATGACATGTCAAACATTTTATTATCTCCATCCATCACATCATACCCAAGCTAGGAAGCCGCATTGGATAGGTTTACAGAAAGTTCTTGTACTATCGCTATGGTCCAATGAGAACCTGTCATTTGAGAATCTGTCATTGTGTTACGCCTGCTTCGGCATGTCCAAGAAATGGTTATTCCCATGGAAGATCTGGTTCCGCAGTCGGAGATGATCAATGAGATCAATGACGACCCTCAATGTGTCCGGTTCCATATCAGCCAGGTTGGACAGTTCTTTCATAAAGGCGACGTGGGTCATCGTTCGCTGCCATTCGCGTAACACCGCATTATCCGACCGCGTGACGTCACTCTCGGTTAAAACCAGGCCAATCGCACACGCCATATCTGGATCAATGCTGGATCAATCGCCCATACACGACCCTCGGTACACAAGAATTCACTTTTTTCTCTATTACGCCCCCACTGCGCATGCGCACCGTGACGTCATTTCCGGTCAAAACCACACCACTAGTTGTCTACATGACGAACGCATCAAGTCGAAACCCTGCACGCCATAATTGGATCAAGGATGACTCTAAATCGCTCAAATTCGCCCATATCTACCTCCAAAATGACATCTTTCTCTACTACTCCTCGACTGTGCATGCGCACATTGACATCACCCTCGGTAGAAACGACGTCAATCGTAGTCTAAATCTTTGAGCTTCAATACGAAAAACAGCGCATCATTTAGCGCCGAGATGGCCCATCTACCCCCAAGGACGCCCGAAAAACATCTCTTGGTCTACATCACGTGAGCTTCAAGATGACACCAACCAAGACCCATTTGACTCAGGTATAGCTCACCTAGACACACTTTACTGGGTTTAAAGTCCGTTTTATCCGCATTTTTGGCACTGTGAAGTCCGTTTATTTGGAATCACAGTTTTCCATTCATCCGCCAGTCACGTGTCCGGAAGTAGCTTCTCCGAGCTCACGTCAACCCACAGACCAAAGCGCACCTCATTAAAGCCTCATTCTCGGCCTCACTCCCCTCCCCCGCCTCAAATACTAATGGATTCGTCTTTCCTATACTACCCTCTCCACTGACTCATGTACTTTGTGTGAAGGGCCTACCATCAGGAGTTAGATGTTGGAAATGATCAGAACTGAACTGGACAGGAGACATCGAAACCTCCCATAAGTTGGCCCGATTGATAAATATGAGTGGGGTAACTCCCCTGATAGGGAGCCTGGTTCTTCCATATAAGTAGCCGACTACGAATAGATGAGACGAGGTAATGCGATGTACTTTACCTGGGTAAAGCTGGAGATTTTCGCCTGTCCGTCGATGCCCAGGTAGATCATTGGGTTTTTCCCATATTCGAAAGCGTTCCTCTCGTTATGCCAGATATCCATTACATCCTTCCAATTATAGCTACCAGCCGCCATATTCTGACCAGTCAAAAGTCCGAATTCTGAAAGGTTGACGCAAATTAAATAGATAGCTGTTTCGTTTGACAAATTCGCATTGAAATAGTTGCCGATATTACAGAATGTACTTCCTATGTTGCAATTCAGAAAAAAATTCCTCGCCATTGTTTTTGGATAGGAGCCGGACATTATTTTCAACCGGATATTCTTTCTCTTCACATATACCAATGGAGGAATGATACTTATAGAAGCTCTTCACGGGCCCTGATCCTCCTGTGTGATAAACCATTTCCTGTCATACCAGCGCCAACATAGTGGTGGTACAGATCGTTAACTCACTAGGCCCCTACCAAACTTTCTGCGCTATCTCCAGAACGAGAAAAAATTGAGAGCTGACGCTCCGTGACTTCATAATTTATCATACTGGGGTGATGTTGAGCCTATTTGCGTAACTCCCAGAGGAGAGGATCATGGGTAAATTCAGGATGGCGGTTACGCGAGGTACCAGAAAAGTGAAGTTCTTGTCAATTTTCTTCAAAATTTCTGCTTTTCCGCGATGAAAAGTGGGTAAAAACTATTTTATTTCGCATCACATGAATATTTACTAATTTATCATGCAGGTGTTTTTTTTGAGAAATTGCATAACAAAAAAATTAGAAAAATCGATCAAAAACTGTCGTCACTGTGACGTCATCAAAGCGGCCATCTTGGATTTTTTTTACATTTTCTGGTAGAGCTTGACCCAATGGTATAGTGTGGTAAGTTTCAAGGGGTAAGAAAAATAATTAGGGGTTGGGGGCGAAATGGCCCCTCCCCAGGCTTGGACAGGTCCCAAAAAGCCCAGACCAGATAGAGTTAAACCAATACAGTGCATCAACCTCACTGGGGCATAGTAATACCCCAGTCACCAGTCAGATTTCGGATTCTGCATTATACCTCTGTTGACCTAGCGTTAAATGGAATGATCTAGAGATTATTTTCTCGACCCCTCATTCCAATTTTCCAAGATACGGTTTCGCGGAAAACTAGCCCTTGTTTTGGATTGGGAAAACATAAAGGCTTTAGTATATTATATTGACTTCGATTCAGCTGATTAGTCACTATCTTTTGTGATACGGTCTATCAATATTTCACATTTTGCTAGTTAACCCTACCTGGCCTGAGGGGTGGAGGGGGGGGGGGGCACTCCCCCCCCTGTTGGTTTTTTGCTCGTATCTCCGGAACAACACCGAATTGAGAGCTGAAACTCCTTGAGTTTTTAGATTATCATATTGGGGTCATTTTGAGCCTATTTACATGACACCCCGAGCAGAGGATCATGGGAAAATTCAAAATGGCGGCCATGTGGGGGTAGGGGAGAGTGGGGACACATGGGACAGGGGAGACTTGGGACACCCCTTATTTAGTACCCTTGTGGAAGCCAATGGAGACTGAGCCTACATGTGCTGTTTGGTTTTCATACCGCCTCCCACATTTACCATTCTGGTGTTTCCTGGAATCATTGAAGTGAGTAAATCTTTCTTTTTATGTTTTTTAACTTGAAAAGCTAGATTTTGGAGGCCACGCCCATTTGTTTATACGGTGCAATATAAAGTATATGATATCGATATCTTGGCACAGGATTGTCTTTTATATAGGGCGCACATGACACTGACCGAATTTGCGAGGACATGGACAGTTGAGCAAAAAATCGCCATTTTGCTAAGTTGGACCCCCAGGGGAGAGTTGGGACAAAGTGTCTCCCTATAGAGTGTCCCATCTCTCCCTGCACTTTCGAAGAATATTGCGATATATATGGTATTACTCTCTGTCGGCACAGTGCTCATTTTTTAGCAAGTTCGCTTTTCCATGTTAAGCCATTATTTTTTCAAATAAAAAAGTTAGTTTGATTGCATCTAAGTTTTTACATCGCTTGTCCCATATCTCCCAACTCCTTGTCCCATGTCTCCCGACACTGTCCCAAGTCACCCCAAAATTACGCTGAAATTAAATCGTCTCCACATCATAACACACTCGGTTTGGTGTCTCAAACACTGTGGCATTGCATGGGTATTCTTCCCAGGTTGGTGCATGGCACGCATTGATTTGCACAACTAAATACTTTGGACAGAATGTGAAATAATGTGACGTCACAGAAATAGTGTCCCAGGTCTCCCCACTCTCAGAAAAGTGTTGTTTTCGCCATATTTCTTCAAAAATTACGCAAAAATTCAGCATGTTGATTCAACGCGATCCAATACATTTTTCTGAAACATATGTCTTAGCATCACAAAAAAACACCCCCTGATTTGTTCCTCTGCCTCCCTCCCTTCCCCCATTAACCCTACCAGGCCTGGGGGTGGGGGGCAAAATGCCACCCTACCAAACTTTCTGCGATATCTCCGGAACGCCAACTAATGGAGAACTGAAACTTCGTGACGTTATAGGTTATCGTATTGGGGTCATTTTTAGCCTATTTGCATAACCCCACGAGCAGGGGTCATGGGTAAATTCAAAATCGCGGCCATGTGGGTACCAGAAAAAGTTATGTTTTTGTCATATTTCTTCAAAAATTTTGCTTTTCTGTACGGAAAAGTGGGTAAAACTTATTTTATTTCACATCAGCTTATTATTTACTAATTTATCATGCAGTTTGTGCGAAGAAAAAACAAAAACACAGCAAGGAGATTGCTCAATTGTATCCCCCCTCTCCCCCCCCCCCTACTCCCGCTTTAATCTGACACTGCCCCGCCACTGTTCTGTTCTGTATTGGTCTGTGGAGGACCATTTTCCGGGTCCAAATCGGTTATGGACTGAGATCCAACCTGGACAAATAAATATATCCCATTCACTTAGGTTTGATGAACGAAGGGCCATAACTCTTGAAAATATAACCGAAAGCAGAGAAACTTCACGCTGCACAACTATGGGGCATTGAACACATATTATGCAAATTCCATACTTGTCCATACAATATTGACCGAGATCCAGCCCGGACAAGTCCCAATTCACAAAGATTTCAAGAACAAAAGGGCCATAACTCTTGAAAATATATGCGAAAGGCGGAGAAACTTCACCCTGCACAACTACAGGGCACTGACCACATATCCTGCAAATTCCATACTTGTCCATACAATATTAACCGAGATCCAGCCCGGACAAGACCCAATTCACAAAGACTTGATGAACAAAGGGCCATAACTCTTGAAAATATATGCGAAACGCGGAGAAACTTCACGTTGCACAATTACAGGGCACTGACCACATACCCTGCAAATTTCATAATTGTCCATACAATATTAACCAAGATCCAGACCGGACAAGTCCCAATTCACGAAGATTTCAGGAACAAAGGGCCATAACTCTTGAAAATATAAGCGAAACGGGGCGAACCATTACGCTGCACAACTGTGGGGCACTGACCACATATCTTGCAAATTTCATACTTGCCCATACAATATTAACCAAGATCCAGCCCGGACAATTCCCATTCACAGAGATTTAAGAAAAAGGGCCATAACTCTTGAAAATTATAGCGGAACTCGGAAAAAACTCTACGCCGCACAACTACGAGGCACTGGCCACATTCCATGCAAGTTTCAATCCTGTCCATCAAATATTAACCGAGATATCGCGCGGACAAGAAATTCGGACGGACAGACGGACAGAGGAACAGACGGACGCCTCGACGGACAAAGCGATCGCTATATGT
>JAVTVY010008711.1:0-46659 GCA_036873755.1 Hanleya hanleyi | reverse complement strand
AGCATCAACGAAACCGGGCCCATCGAGTTCACCATCAGTAATGCGGATACGGCCTATGTGGATTTAGCCCATACCTACTTATATGTGAAAGCCAAGGTGGTCAATGGAGCTGGCACCAGAATCGCTGACCAAGCAACGGTGGGCCCGACGAATCTCTGGCTGCACTCGATGTTTCAGCAGGTGGATATTTTTCTCAGCGACAAACTCATCAGTGACTCCACCAACACGTACCCCTATCGAGCCTACATCGAGACACTGTTGTCGTATGGCCGAGAGGCTAAAAAATCTCAGCTGACAACCACTTTATTCTACAGGGACACGGCCGAGCACATGGACACGGCGGACAATGGGGGATATAACAAACGGAAGGCTTTCACTGCGAACAGTGCCTCGGTGGATATGATGGGTCGACTGCATGCAGACATGTTCATGCAAGACCGATACCTCTTGAACAAGATCCCCATCAAAATCCGACTGATACGGGCGCCTCCGACCTTCGCCTTGATGGCCATTAACGTAGAGGGGCATGCAGCGGACTATAAGATTGTCATCCAAGACGCAGTCCTGTATGTCCGAAAAGTGAAACCGAATCCAGCCGTTCAATTGGGACACATGAAAGCCTTGGAAACAAAAACCAGCCCAGTACCCTATCCGACGTGTACAAACCAAAGTGTTCTCTGTGCCTGCTGGAAATATGGGCGCCAACAAAGAAAACCTGTTCCTGGGGGAACTACCCAAGCGATTGATTCTGGCCTGTGTGGAAAATACCAGTTTCAGCGGAGCCTACCCAGAGAATCCGTTTGACTTTCAACATTTCGGCATCAATTTTGTGGCCCTGCATGTGGATGGACAACAGGTCCCAGCCACGGCCTTAACACCGAACTTTGGGCGCAGGAATTTCATTCGAGCCTATCAGAGCCTGTTTACAGCCACGGTCAAATCAACCAGGACGAAGGGAATTTGATCAGTCGGGAGGACTACGCGAACGGATACACGTTGTTCTGTTTCGATCTGACCCCCACCTTAGAGAACGACCATCAGCTGGCCCTGGCCAAGCAAGGCAACTTACGGTTGGAAATCCACTTTGCACGAGCCCTGGCGACCACCATCAATGTGATCTGCTACGCCGAGTTTGACAACATCATTCAAGTGGACAAGGCGCGCAACGTCCTGTGCGACTTCTCCACCTAAAATGGATACAGACCAGATAACCACCGTGCTGGAGAATGACCCAGAGACACGTAGGGTCTTTCAAGGGGTGTTCGCCCGAGATGTGTTTCCATTAGACCGTATGTATCCGGCTGCTTACGTTCTCAACACGGACCCGATGGATCGACCCGGTGAACACTGGGTGGCCGTGTACTTGACAGAAGAGCAGGGGGAATACTTTGACCCGTACGGTCTGCCACCCCTCCATCGCGATTTAACAGACTTCATGGATCAAGGCACAGAGACGTGGTGTTGGAACAGTCAAACGTTGCAAAGCCTGACCAGTGGCGTGTGCGGACAATATTGCTTGTTTTACCTGTACCATCGATGCCGGGGAAGACCTTTATCTACCATCGTACAGATGTTTGACGAGTACCCCCAGGCCGAGGACCGCGATGTACTCGTCTATGACTGGGCCGCCCATCATTTCAATGTACAAGCCCCGTTCTGGACTTAAGTTAATGACAAGCCCCTTGTTCTGGGCTTCAATGTACAAGCCCCTTGTTCTGGGCTTCAATGTACAAGCCCCTTGTTCTGGGCTTCAGTTAATTACAAGCCCCTTGTTCTGGGCTTCAGTTTTCACGTGGTTGTTCTCACGTTGTTACAGAGTGGCGTTGGAATACTCAAAGATTACAAGGACCCTTGAGTAGTGTGTGCGGACAGTACTGTGTGTTTTATCTCACTCACCGGAGTAGAGGACATTCTATGCCCACCATTGTACATATGTTTGATGATTATTGTCAAGCCGAAGACCGTGATGTCCTCGTCTATGACTGGACGGCCTCTCGTTTTAATGTGCATGCTCCATTTCTCTGGTTAACTTAAAAATGTACTGCGCGCGCGCAGGCCACTTGTTTTATTATTATCACGTTATATTGTTATGACGTTGTTGTTCTGACGTTCATTGATGTTGTTGAATAAATTGATGAAAAAACACAAAAAAATGTTTTGACTTTCTCTTTTTTATTTAAGTCAACAAGAATGGGTTACTGACTATATACAAATAGAATACAGGGTACAAATAGTAGGGGTATGTACACATAGAATAGTAGTGGTATGTATTTTAAGTCAACAAGAAAGGATTAGACTATATACAAATAGAATACAGGGTACAAATAGTAGGGGTATGTACACATAGAATAGTAGTGGTATGGTTAAGGTACAAAAAAAGTTCTGTCAGGAGTAGGATTCGATTTTGTTTTTTACAAGTCCAAGTAAGTGGTGCTCACACCGTCGGGCAACACTTTTCGTTTGGGATAAAAGAAAGTAAAGGCGTCTCGTTGCTGGATATAGGTGCGCATCTGGTGGTCGACGACCCGGAATCCTCTATTAGTGCCACTGGCACTGGCCTGGCTTTGCAATACACCCAGGTAGAGGGCTTTGTCGATGGCCGGGTCACGTCGGTTGACGCCTTTACAACTAAACTTATTTTCCTCTCCTCCGTCTCCTCCGTAACAGTAATACGTCTTGGAGGAGAGCGCAATCATAGCATCCCCACTCCACTCCAGCTTGAACAGGCCCGGCGTACGCTTATCGTACTGGTAATGGTCACGTCGAGGTAGCCACTGGTCCCGGTCCGCTTCATACTGCGCCCGTAACTCGGGCTTCACCAGGGACTCCCAATCTGCATTAGAGACGGCCATGTAGGCCGAGTCCGTATCCATCTCCATGAGTTGCCAGTCTGAGGGATTAAAATAGACACCCATGAAGTCATAGAGAAACTGCAGCATCCTCAACTTGGCCACCTGATAGACCATACATCCAATCTGCAGGGGTAAGTTGTACCGGATAGTCTTCTTGGCTGAAGTGACTTCATAGGTGTCGTCATCGATGACCTCCACGGATCGAAACAGAGGAGAATTGACTTTTTTGCGGGCTTGGGTAGTAGTACAAATGTTCACGTTGACGTGCTTATCTTGGTTCGTTACCGTTTTTCCGTAATAACCATTGCCAGTGAGCTTCCAAGATTCAGCGATGATGGCCTGACTCGGGTATTCATCACCTTGACGACGGGCCGACGTCACGAGGTCGGCATTCTCCGCAAAACAAGCCTCGGGTACGTACTGTATCACTTGATATATTTGAGTAATTTCCAAACCGTGGTTCATGTACCACTGCAGTAAGGGCGTGCCCAGCAAGATTTTCTCGGCCCACATACTACCAATTAACATGCGGCGAGGTTGAGGCAAACACTCGTGTTGCTCTGCGTAGGTGCGCATGGTGTCCCCAATGTCCGCCCGACCCACCAGCGTGTTTTTAAAGATGGGCGGGCACTGGGCGAAGAGAGGCTTGAGAGTGTCGGGAACATGGAGGTCGCATTCCACAAAGCCGTAGAGGTCTCCGGAACGAATGGCGTCCAACATCTGTGGCAGACTCAGCAGTCGCCGACGACTCAAGGGGTACTCACGTTCTTTTAAGAACCGACGTAAATGGGGCAGGGCCTGGCACATCGTGTGAAATTCACACTCCCACATTTCAATCAGATGGTATCCTCTCTCTTTCACATAATCTCCGTTGGCCACCACTTCGTCCCGTAATTCTTGCGGTGTTTTTCCACGTCGCTCATTGAAACGGCCAGCGCTGAAATGGCATTCGTGGCCGTGCCAGTAACAGCCATAAAACTGGAAAACGGTCGGTGTTCCTTGTACAAGGGCAAACCCATCGACGGGGAGACGGCGATCTCCTATACGCTTCTCTGTGGCGTTGGTTTGATGGCGTATATAAATTCCCCGTCGATAGGCTTCCCAGTCCAACCACTGGTCGGCGAGATGTTTGTAAGGTGACCGTTGCGGTGTAAAATGCCGATCGTCCGCCAACCAACGTGTATAATGACCACTGGGCATGGGTTGGGCGAGCGACCACAGGTAGAGGGCATTGGCGTCAAATCCAATGATTTTGGCACAGGGTTTCCCACTGGGCAGAGTCGTGACATCCTTCTCGTGATAACGGTGAAAAATAAGGCTAGGTCCGCCCACAATGTTCTGCTTTAGACAATCATGCATGTCTGCATCTTTTTGCTGTATCAGCGAGAAGTACGTAGCACACTCTTGAAAAAGATGGCGAAGCGCTAGACCCGGTAAACTCAAGCACTCCTTGAAGATGTCGACGTGCATTTGGCGACGAAAGAGTTGCACCATTTTCTCGGCCGCTTCAAGGAAAGGAACCACATCTAGGTTATTATACCATATCAGGAAATCTCGCAAGGTCTGCATATGTTCATCGTTCCATACCTGCTGTAGTTCCCGGTACGTGTCTTCCGGACATTCCACTTGCTTCAAATCATCAAAGAAGGCGTGCCGGGGTGGCAACTGTGTTTCCTGCAAACGGTCGAGCGATGATATATACGTGTAAGGGGACCTCCCTTTGGTTTGTGCACAGTTATAGGCCTTGACCCACTGATCATAGCTACAATTAGGAGCTAAGTAGTTCCGTACATCCAGGAAATGCAGTGATGTGGTAGTGAGGGCCATATGATTATTGATCTTCTTGATCACGCACTTGAGGGTATTCGACTGGGCCAAGTAAGGGTAAAGAAATTCCTTCACCATGCTCAAATCATAACGTCCCGAATTGAAGCCGAGCACCGGTAACTGACCTAGATATTGTAGGAAGCGTAACTTCAATTTCTCCGCATACGGTTTCGGTAAAGGCACATCCTGCGACTGCAGAGGCTGCGACTGCAGGGACTCGGACTCGGACTCCGACTCGGACTCTTCATCGTCGCTGAACGCTACACCCGGTATAGGAATGCGGTCGTCCAGTTGGTCCAGTACGTCCTGAAACTTGGCCACCAACAATTCCCTACTAGCCGCACTGACTTGCTCTAAATACTCCATCATGCGGGTGATCAACTCATGGGATTCCCCCGTGGACACGAAACACACTTGAGCAGCGTCATAGCCGGGTACGTTGCTGGAAATACTGACACTCAGAGGAATATGGCGCTGCGTCCACTGCGTTTTTGCTGAAAACATGTCCATGGGCTCCAACAGGGCCTCGAAATCGTAACACGCCCGGTAGGGAAAATAACGATCCTCTTCCGGTATCATCACACCCTCATCGGCCAGTTCCTGGAAAATAGTAGGCGTATTATGATACACTCCACCCGGATATACTCGCTTGACACTGTTGTCACAGATTTTCTCGTGGCGATGTAAGTTGGTGGAGCGATGAAACACACGATGGCATTGGGCACAACTGAAAGACTGCGCGTACTGGCTCATATTGGAGATCAGCGAAAAATGACTCACACCATTGTCGTCGAACACATTGACTTTCATCGTAGCAGCATACCGTTCTGTTGATCGCCGAACCAATTCAGCCACAAATGTATCGTCCTCGCATCGTAATCGATAGACAAAAATATTGATGTCGAACAGTGTTTCCACGTCATCCAAATTCTTGAACGGCACTCCACGGAAGTGCCGCGGGTCAATGTCTTGCGCCTGTAAATACTGTTCCCAATAGCCATCGGCCACTGTGTCACAACACTGGGGGTTACACTCGTCCACATGCACGGCCAAACACCGAAACAGACATTTCCGGTCTTTGTAGGGTCCCTTCAGCCCTGCTGTTAATGCATACAGGCCGTGTCGATGAAGCAACCACGGAGGGAGTAGTACAGGAGCACCGATAGGATGATCTCTCATTTTCGTGACGAAAAATGTGACGTTGGTCACCATTTCCACCAACCATTGGGTATTGGGGCGTTGCAATCGAGCCCATTCCAATGGATCCAACGTAGTCAATTGGTCGATGAGTGGCTCCAGAGAAATCGCATCCGTCACCGTGAACGGCTGATCAAACACATAGGTATTATTGCTGGGATAATAATACCGCACCTGATCCGTCGCCTTGTGCCGTAAAATGTACCCGAATGTCATATTCAACTTGAACGCTGTCACCTGATCTTTGAAAATGTTCTCGGCATAGGTAGACAGATACGTGAGGTCCTGCAGTCGGTAGTTATACAAGTCCAATAGACGACGGTCACGGTGAAAACAATGGCGTATGGTAGCCCAGTGACGTTGATAAATGTCCCTGACACGCTTATCTTCAGGCAAGACTTCATCCGGAGGTACTGCTGGGTCCCAGGGAAAATCTTCTCCACGTCTCATGCTTTTCGTCTCATACAAGCGGATAGGCAAGCAGGCAGGCAGGCAGGCAGACAGGTCAGGTAAGTCAGATTGAATACACCCCTACCCTAAAAATCGACTCCTTTTATACGTTTTTCTACAATCCGCCATTTTGAACCCAGCACCCACCATCCACACACACGCCGCCATTTTGAACCCAGCACCCACCATCCACACACACGCCGCCATTTTGAACCCAGCACCCACCATCCACACACGCCGCCATTTTGAACCCAGCACCCACCATCCACACACGCCGCCATTTTGAACCCAGCACCCACCATCCACACATTGTACCCATTGACCCCAGCACCCACCACCCACACGCATGTTATTCTTGTATGTGAGCAGTACAATGTATGCTGTACAGTCTTACATAAGATGTATATTGCCGCCATTTTGAACCCAGCACCCACCATCCACACACGCCGCCATTTTGAACCCAGCACCCACCATCCACACACGCCGCCATTTTGAACCCAGCACCCACCATCCACACACGCCGCCATTTTGAACCCAGCACCCACCATCCACACACGCCGCCATTTTGAACCCAGCACCCACCATCCACACATTGTACCCATTGACCCCAGCACCCACCATCCACACACGCCGCCATTTTGAACCCAGCACCCACCATCCACACACGCCGCCATTTTGAACCCAGCACCCACCATCCACACATTGTACCCATTGACCCCAGCACCCACCATCCACACACACACACGCATGCGCACACGCCCAATTGTGACGTCACCCAAGGTTCTGCGCATGCGCAGTGAAGCGCTACTTTATCAATTTACTCCTTGTATACTACTGCCGTCCCTTAAAAAATTAAAACTATTGTTAAATTTCCAGTCTAAAAAAGGGATTATCTCTGTGGGAAAATTCATAATTGACGCCAAAGAACTTAGAGCACAATACATGGCTAGACAAGTTTAATATGCATAAGAACTTAGCAATCCTGGTATTTATGTCTATATTTATATGACAGTCTGTAGAAATACATCAATCTGAAAATGACTTTAATTGCTTATATGTATAAGCAAACAAGACAAACGTTAATTCGAACTGATTGATTAGTCAGTCTAGTCGAGTTGTCTGTTAAGCCAGTCATATTATTTCAGTCAGTGGTTTGATTCTGTTATATTATATACTGTATATGTGTTTGGGAGAGGAGCCATGTGACTCATTCCTGCAATAAACACACCTTGAAAACAATCTCCAATTTTGTTTATCAGAATTTAGATCAATGACTAGAATTATCACTTGAGTGTGATATGTCAGCAGAATAGCCAGATAGATACTTTGGGTTCATCACAGGTATCCATCCAGAAATATAGTGTGGCTATTCGCAGATAGTATCGAGAATGGGTCTGTCGGGTTGTGAACCCTAAATCGACCCCGTCAAGTAAAGATTTAACGTCGCCACAAAGATGAATGTACTGAAGTAGCTGATTATATAGAGAAGTAAAACTTTCGTGTGAGGCACATAAATAAATTTCCTTGCTCATTGTATGGTAACAATAATTGTTTATGGATAAAGTAGATTTGATATTACAGTAATGACGATAATTTTATCAAACCAGGTCAATGAATCTTCACTGCCTAGCCTAGTCCGCTCCATAACCTCTTGCGCCATGACGATGTGTTACATGTACTTCTGACGGACTATCACTGGCTGGGGTTAGAGCTGAATCGCCTCAAAAATCGCGTAATCGACGACACCACGCAATGTCGCTGGCACCTCAATTCGATATAATAGACAGGTGGAAAATTCAGAAGCAGCCTCTAGAAAATGTTCCTGAGGCATTTTTTGGTACAAGCTGGTAACACGTTGTTTTAGGATATTTCAAGGGTGCTGAATCCGAATCTGCTTGTTACCAGAATATCTTTCCCCGTTAAAACTTCGAAAATTGTTAATTAAAACATGATGTAAAAATGAACAAAATGTAAAAATTGATTCACACCTATAGATCGGCGATCACACTTGGACTGAATCAGAGGTGCCTGAATGCCAAAGAAGAGGATGAAATATAGCTATGAGTTCGTTGAGAATAATAAGCAATAAAAATGCATTACAAATTCACGGTTACAGCTAATGTTTTAATTAAAATTGATTGACTTTGTAAGGAATTACCTGAAACCCTGATTTGGGCAAGTTGGTGAGCATATCACCGGATTTGTATTTTTCTGCCAGTTTTTCTAACCTTCGTTTTCTTTATTTGTTCTTAGATAGGGGAACGCTCGAGAATGGGATTCAAATATAGATTTGTGAGGATTTAGGAGTCCAAATCTGTATCGTCTTCCGCTCATGTGTGATAATGTTTCAGATATCGGACAATACAATGCAGAATACGGAGATCACCAAAATTGGAACTGTCGATAATCATCTTTTTTGAGACAAATGGGGGTGCGGACTGGGTGAATGGTGGTAACAGGGCGACTCCCAAATTCTGCTCCTGAACAGGATTACGTCGACAGGATGAAAATGCTAAAACTACTCTAAATAATTGAACATCTCTTTCTGAATACTCCAGATAATGTGAATTATCCGGTGAATTAGGCCAAGGTCACACCGTATTACCAAGGCGGTTTGCTGTTTTATTGACCTTAGTAGTAGGTAAAGAGCAAATTGGGTCTTATTTATGCAAATGAGATGAATTTGTGGAGCAAGTGTGGAGCTCTCGACCAATCAGAAGCGAGTATTTCAAATCCGTCACAGAGCTCTCGTCCAATCAGAAGCGAGTATTTCAAATTGACCAAAAGGCTACCTCCAGCACAGGAGAGTTCCAATTTTTCCAGGTCAAAAATAGTTCCATGTATTCATCCGCGGTGATGCGGTTTTGGTGGTGATGCGGTTTTGGTGGTGATGCGGTCTCGGGAAAAAGCTTCCGCGGAGAAAAAGTAGTCCCTAGATAAAATGGTCCGATGGGGTCGAGTGAGGTATCAAAGTGAAGCTTAGGTGAAGGGGCATCTAATGGGCTGGGTGTGGGGTTGACATATCGGCCTTCTGCGCATGCGCGGTGGCCGAAGGGTATGAAAATAGCCTTTTTTGGAGCTAGGGGAGCCCCTAGTGGACCGATGGGGTCGAGTGAGGTATCAATGTGAAGCATTCATGAAGGGGCATCTAATGGACTGGGTGTGGAGTTGAAATAGCGGCATTCTGCGCATGCGCGGTGGCCCAAGGGTATGCAAATAGCCGTGTTGGAGCTAGGGGAGCTACTAATGGTCCAATGGGGTCGAGTGAGGTATCAAAGTGAAGCCTAGGTGAAGAGGCATTCAGGCAATGGGGTGGGTGCATGTAAAATTTTTCCTGAAAAAAAAACAACGGAAAACGGACTTTATCGAAAAACCTGGGAAAATGCCTATATGGGGTATGGGTGGTATATAGGTCGCCGGGCTTAACGGGGCTCGCCTGTCAATAGAGTTATCTCCCCCTAGTTCCAGGGTGGGTGTATGTAAAAATTTTCCTGAAAAATACGGAATACGGACTTTATTCTAAATTACGGGAAAATGCCTATATGGGGTATGGGAGGTATAGGACCATCCTGGGAAACCTACTTCTCCACATTTGCGGTATAGGTTGTGGGGTCTCGTTTTCTTAGTCTCGTCAAGAACATGATAAGAAGTGTCCCGGAGCGAAACGGTGAAATTTTTGAAAAAAGTCACCGAGCCTCATATAGTCCCATACTGGGGTATAGGACCGATGTTTGTCCCCCTGGGAAACGTACTTCTATACATTTGCGGTAGGGTTGTGGGGTCTCGTTTTACTCGTCTCGTCATGTAGAACACGATAGGAAGTGTTGCGGAGCGAATCGGTGAAATTTTTGAAAAAGTACGATATAGCCCCATATAGACATATATATATAAATATATATTCCCATACTGGGGTATAGGATCAATGTTTGTCCCCCTGGGAAACCTACTTCTATACATTTGCGGTAGGGTTGTGGGGTCTCGTTTTACTCGTCTCGTCATTTAGAACACGATAGGAAGGGTTGCGGAGCGAATTGGTGAAATTTTTGAAAAAAGTCACCAAGGCCTGGGTAGGCCCATAGGCCTATACTGCATGGCTATGGGTGTATAGGGCCATACGGGGTGGACATGTTGGAGTCTAGGTGAGTCCCTGGTGGTCCAATGGGGTCGAGTGAGGTCTTATTTTGAAGCTCTCGTGCAGGAGCATCCGACTGGGCTAATGGTTCGTCCGTGTTCAATAGTCTGCGCATGCGCAGTCTGGCCGTAGTATAGAAAACAGGCATTTTGGGTGCTATGTAGGGGTGTGTTTGGGTTAGAGATGGGCTAATCACGGTTCGAATGGGTCGTGTGAGGTGTCAAAGTGAAGCTTGTGTGGGGTAGAGTCAGAATGGTGTGTTTTTGAATGCAAGTCGCGTCAATCTGCGCATGCGCAGTTGGTTGTAGTAAGTAAAGTGGCCATTTTGGGGCAGTACATGAAGGTGTTTGGGGTAGAGATGGACCGCTATGGGTCCGAATAGGTCGTGGAAGGTGTCAAAGTGAAGCTTGTGTGGGTTAGAGTCAGAATGGTGTGTTTTTTAATGCATGTCGCGTTAATCTGCGCATGCGCAGTTGGTTGTAGTAAGTAAAGTGACCATTTTGGGGCAGTGCAGGTAGGTATTTGGGATAGAGAGGGACCATCCTTGGTCCGAATGCGTCGTGTAAGGTGTCATCTTGTAGCTCTCGGGGTGTAGATCCCGATTTAAGGGCTGTTCACGTCATCTGTGACGTCATCAGTGACGTAATCAGTACGAGTAGTAGCGAAAGTGGACATTTTGGGGCAGTGAAAGGAAGGTATTTGGTGTAGAGATGGACCATCCTTGGTTCGAATGCGTCGTGGGAGGTGTCATTTTGTAGCTCTCGGGGTGTAGACCCCGATTTGGGGGATGTCTGCGTCATCTGTGACGTCATCATTACGAGTAGTAGCGAAAGTGTGCAATTTGGGGCAATGAAGGAAGGTATTTGGGGTAGAGATGGACCATCCTTGGTCCGAATGCGTCGTGTGGGGTGTCATTTTGTAGCTCTCGGCGTGCAGACCTCGATTTGAGGGCTGTCCACAGCATCTGTGACGTCATTGGTGACGTCATCAGTAGGAGTAGTAGCGAAAGTGTGCATTTTGGGGCAGTACATGAAGGTATTTGGGGTCGAGATGGGCTATTCCCGGTTCGAATGCGTCCTGGAAGGTGTCATTTTGTAGTTCTCGGGGTGTAGACCTTGATTTGAGGGATGTTCCCGTCATCTGTGACGTCATCGATGACGTCATCAGTAGGAGTAATAGCCAAAGTGTGCATTTTGGGGTAGTACAGGAAGGTATTTGGTGTAGAGATGGACCATCCCTTATCCGATTGGGTCGTGGGAGGTGTCATTTTGTAGCTCTCGGGGTGTAGACCCCGATTTGGGGGGCTGTTCACAGCATCTGTGACGTCATTGGTGACGTCATCAGTACGAGTAGTAACGCATGTAGCGTCAATATGCGCATGCGCAGTCTGGCCGTAGTAGAGAAATCAGGCATTTTGGGGGGTATGTGGGTGTGTGTTTGGGGTAGAGATGGACCCCTATGGGCCCGAATGGGTCGTGGAAGGTGTCAAAGTGAAGCTTGTGTGGGTTAGAGTCAGAATGGTGTGTTTTTAAGTGCAAGTCGCGTCAATCTGCGCATGCGCAGTTGGTTGTAGTAAGTAAAGTGTCCATTTTGGGGCAGTACATGAAGGTATTTGGGGTCGAGATGGGCTATTCACGGTTCGATTGTGTCGTGGGAGGTGTCATTTTGTAGCTCTCGGGGTGTAGACCCCGATTTGGGGGGCTGTTCACAGCATCTGTGACGTCATTGGTGACGTCATCAGTACGAGTAGTAGCGAAAGTGTGCATTTTGGGGCAGTGCAGGAAGGTATTTGGGGTAGGGATGCTCTATTCTCAGTCCGAATGCGTCGTGGGAGGTGTCATCTTGTAGTTTTCGGCGTGCAGACCCCGATTTGAGGACTGTCCACAGCATCTGTGACGTCATTGGTGACGTCATCAGTAGGAATAGTAGCGAAAGTGAGCCTTTTGGGGTAGTGAAGGATGTTATTTGGTGTAGAGATGGACCATCTGCGGTGCGAATGCGTCATGGGAGGTGTCATCTTGTAGCAACGCCCACCAACACCATTCTTAATGCTTCAACGCCCTGGTGAAATAGCTCAGAATCTCTGATATTCCATGGAATTGTCACTAATTCTTCGAAATGCAGTGATGCCCGTCAACGCCCGTCGTTACACCTTAACACTCTAACATAACGCCGTGATATAGTCCGGAGAGAGAACAACAACAGCAACAACAACAAGGATGACACATGAGAGAACAACAACAACAAGAAGTTGTTTTCATATAGTTTATTCTCCCCAATGTTACATCATACCCACGCTGGGGGAGCCGCGTTGGGTATATTTACAATTCAAGAAGATTCTTGTCCAATCAGAGGCCACCATTTGCAAGTTTCATATTCGTTCCTGTCCGTTAGATGTATTCTCGGCTACTCTTGTCCAATCAGAAGTCGCCATTTCAGAAAGTTCCATCTTCGGCCATGTTCGCTCTGAACCGTTTGTTCTAAACGTCATCGGGCAGGCCAGGATACCGTTGAGGCCACATATCCTCACATAGTTGTTTGTGCATTCTGAGTATCTATCAGTGCATGGGTGAATACTTTCATCCGATGGGGATGGTGGTCAGTTTAACCACGAAGAACGTAACATTGGTCACCCTCTCCACTTGCCATTTTGTGTTGGGGCGTTGTTGTTGGGCCCATTCCAAACTATCCACGCTGTCCAGTTCCTTCAGCATCGTCTCCAGTGACGCACGATGGATAATGGTGAAAGGCTGGTCAAACACCCGGGTATTATTGCTGGGATAAAAGTAACGGAGCTGGTCTGTCTCTTTATGGCGAAGAATGTATCCAAAAGTGAGATTTAACTTGAAGGCTGTATCTTGGTCGTTGAAGATGGCTTCCACGTAGCTACGTAGACGGATGTTTTCTTCCAACCGGAAATTATATAAGTCCAATATCGGGCGATGCCGATGAAAACAGTGTCGGATCATGTACCAATGGCGTCGATACATCTCACGCACTGGATGATCTTCGGGTAAGAGATCGCTGGGAACATCCACCGCATCTTCCAGAAAAGGTTCGATGTTGTCAGGCGTATGACGCGAAACCGTAACGGTGGAGTCCGGCTGGAAATCCAGGCTCTTCTGAACTGTGGGTACAGGCGGGCTCTCCGTCATCGCATCACCCGTGGCGTTCGTCTCCCCGGGCTTATCTTCACTGGGTCTGACCTTTTGCGGCTCCTCTTCAGTAGGAAGTTGTCGCCCAAATCGTAGAGACGGGACATGAATCAAACGCTGATGCCGTCTTAACTGACTGCGTCGTTTGAAGAGTTGACCACATTCATAACATTGTTCCTTCGCACCCTCGTGGAGTGAGCGTTCGTGGCGCAGTAAAGCATCTTCCCGATTAAATGACCGTGCGCAGGTTATACAAGTATGTCGTGCACCGTTGTGGGCGGAGGCCTCGTGGCGTCGTAAATTGTTTAGACGAGTAAATGACTTCTGGCAAGTTGTGCAAGTGAACATCTTGGTGGTGGACAGAGTGTCTGATGAAACGGCAAGGCCGCTTCCCTTTTATAGCACGCTAGCTGTTGATCTATTTTTAGCACACTCAGTTCAACTACCTACCGGATGTAGGCTGTTTCTAATCGTCATCGGGCAGGCCAGGATACCGTTGAGGAAACATATCCTCAGATAATTGTTTATGCATTCTGAGTATCTTTCAGTGCATGGGTGAATACTTTCAGCCGATTGGGGTGGTGGGTCAGTTTAACCACGAAGAACGTAACATTGGTGACCCTCTCCACTATCCATTTGGTGTTGGGACGCTGTTCATAGGCCCATTCCAAGGGATCCACAGTGTCCAGTTGGGCCAGCATCGTCTCTAGCGACGCCCGATTGGTGATTGTGAAAGGATGGTCGTACACTGGGTTGATGGCACTGGAATAGAAATAGCACAATTCGCGCGTCATCTTATGGCATAAGATGTAGCCAAATGCTACATTTAATGTGAAGGACGTAGGTTGATCATTGAAGATGGCTTCCACGTAGCTGCGTAGACGGGCGAGGTCGGTCAGTCGGAAATTGTACAAGTCCAATATAGGGCGATGACGGTGGAAGCAGTGTCGGATCATGGGCCAATGGCGTCGATATATCTCACTCACTGGATGATCTTCGGATAAGAGATCGCTGGGAACATCCACCGCATCTTTCAGAAAATGTTCGTTGTTGTCAGGCGTATGACTGAAAACAGTAATGCTAGGAACCGGCTGGATATCTAGGCTCTTCTGAGCTGTGGGTATAGGCGGGCTCTCCGCGATCGCATCACCAGTGGCATTCTTCTCCCCGGGTTCATCTTGAGTGGATCTGTCCCTCCTGGGTGCCTCTTTAGTGGAAAGTTGTCCCTCATGCCATGGTGACGGACCATGAATCAAACGCTCATGCCGTTTTAACTGACTGGGTCGTCTGAAGAGTTGACCACATTCTTCGCATGGACGCTTGGGTGGCCCATGAATTGAACGTTCATGGCGCTGTAAATGATCTGGGCGCTGAAACGACAGTGTAGGCCTACATATCGTACAGCTATACCGGGCGGTTCCATCGTGCTTGGTAGCCTCATGGCGGCGCAAGTCATGCCGGCGAGTGAACGATTTCGAGCACGTAGTACAAGTGAACATCTTGGTGGTTGACAGAGTGTCTGATGAAACGGTCAGGCCGTTTCCTTTTTATAGCAAGCTAGCTGTTGATCTATTTTTAGCACCATCAGTTCAACTTGGACGTCAGCGACAAGAACCCGGATGTAGGCGCGGACGTCATTGACAAGAGCTCGGATGTACAAGAACCCGGATGTACCCGGATGTGAATGCGTCTGATGCGTGTGAGGTCACTTTCGCTTCCGTTCACGTGACCAGAACTGACCTTTGACCCCGGCGCGCGCGGCGACTTCGAACACAAGTGACATGCGTAAACCATGGCTCTCATCTCCACGGACACCAGGCGTATAATGAAGCTTTCACAGATGCATGTGTGTGTTTATATGCAAGAGCTCCGAGCTCGCGGAGCTCTTGGAGCTCCGGAGCTCTTGGAGCTCCGGAGCTCATGGAACTCGGAGCTCCGGAGCTCCGACGCCACCACCGGGCGTTGACGGGCGTTGCTACAAGAGAACTCGGAGCTCCGGAGCTCCGGAGGAGGTCACTTCCGCTTCCCTTCACGTGACCGGAACTGACCTTTGACCCCGGCGCGCGCGGTGTAAAGGTTTCCACCGCGGTGGAAACCTTTACACCGCGCGCGCCGGGGTCAAAGGTCAGTTCCGGTCACGTGAAGGGAAGCGGAAGTGACCTCCGGAGCTCCGAGTTCTCTTGTAGCAACGCCCGTCAACGCCCGGTGGTGGCGTCGGAGCTCCGGAGCTCCGAGTTCCATGAGCTCCGGAGCTCCAGGAGCCCCGCGAGCTCGGAGCTCTTGCATATAAACACACATGCATCTGTTTGGTGGTGGCGTTGGTGGCGTTGGTGGTGGCGTTGGTGGCGTTGATGGTGGCGTTGGTGGCGTTGGTGGTGGCGTTGGTGGCGTTGGTGGTGGCGTTGGTGGCGT
This sequence comes from Hanleya hanleyi, assembly GCA_036873755.1. Lineage (NCBI taxonomy): Eukaryota > Metazoa > Mollusca > Polyplacophora > Lepidopleurida > Hanleyidae > Hanleya > Hanleya hanleyi. The sequence goes on along the minus strand of JAVTVY010008711.1, from coordinate 30,634 downwards.
TGGTGGTGGCGTTGGTGTTGGTGTTGGTGGTGTTGGTGGTGTGTGGCGGTGGTGTTGGTGGAGTTGGTTGTCGCTGACGTCCGCGCCTACATCCGGGTTCTTGTCGCTGACGTCCAAGTTAAACTGATTGTGCTAAAAATAGATCAAAAGCTAGCTTGCTATAAAAAGGAAACGGCCTGACCGTTTCATCAGACACTCTGTCAACCACCAAGATGTTCACTTGTACTACGTGCTCGAAATCATTCACTCGCCGGCACGACTTGCGCCGCCATGAGGCTACCAAGCACGATGGAACCGCCCGGTATAGCTGTACGATATGTAGGCCTACACTGTCGTTTCAGCGCCCAGATCATTTACAGCGCCATGAACGTTCAATTCATGGGCCACCCAAGCGTCCATGCGAAGAATGTGGTCAACTCTTCAGACGACCCAGTCAGTTAAAGCGGCATGAACGTTTGATTCATGGTCCGTCACCACGGCATGAGGGACAACTTTCCACTAAAGAGGCACCCAGGTGGAATAGATCCACTGAAGATGAACCCGGAGAGGAGAATGCTACTGGTAATGCGATCACGGAGAGCCCGCCTATACCCACACCTCAGGAGAGCCTAGATATTCAGCCGGTCCCTAGCATTACGGTTTCCAGTCATACGCCTGACAACAACGAACATTTTCTGGAAGATGCGGTGGATGTTCCCAGCGATCTCTTACCCGAAGATCATCCAGTGAGTGAGATGTATCGACGCCATTGGTCCATGATCCGACACTGCTTCCACCGTCATCGCCCTATGTTGGACTTGTACAATTTCCGACTGAACGACCTCGCCCGTCTACGCAGCTACGTGGAAGCCATCTTCAATGACCAACCTACGTCCTTCACATTAAATGTATCATTTGGGTACATCTTATGCCATAAGATACGCGTGAATTGTGCTATTTCTATTCCAGTGCCATCAACCCAGTGTACGACCATCCTTTCACAATCACCAATCGGGCGTCGCTAGAGACGATGCTGGCCCAACTGGACACTGTGGATCCCTTGGAATGGGTCTATGAACAGCGTCCCAACACCAAGTGGATAGTGGAGAGGGTCACCAATGTTACGTTCTTCGTGGTTAAACTGACCCACCATCCCCATCGGATGAAAGTAATCACCCATGCACTGATAGATACTCAGAATGCGCAAACAACTATCTGAGGCTATGTTTCCTCAACGGTATCCTGGCCTGCACGACGATGATTAGAATAAACGGTTCAGAGCGAACATGGCCGAAGATGAAACTTTCTGAAATGGAGACTCCTGATTGAACAAGAATACATCTAACGGACAGGAACGAATATGAAACATGCAAATGGTGGCCTCTGATTGGACAAGAATCTTCTTGAATTGTAAATATACCCAACGCGGCTCCCCCAGCGTGGGTATGTTATGATGGAGGGGGGAAACTATATAAAAAAACTTCTTGTTGTTGTTGTTCTCTCATGTGTCATCCTTGTTGTTGTTGCTGTTGTTGTTCTCTCTCCGGTCTATATCATGGTGTTATGCTAGAGTGTTAAGGTGAAACGACGGGCTCTCCCAGACTGTAGAACATCCGGGTACTCCTATGTTGGCCTATAAGAGCCGAAAGTTTTACGGCATTCATCATTTCCAGATCCACAGCCGATATGTTCTCTTGCACAACTTGCTCGAAGCGCTTTCATCGCCTGGACAGTTTGCGTTGTCACACACGTGCATGCCACGAAGTACCCAGGCATATATGTGCGGATTGTGATATAGCCTTCAAGCATCCCAGTCAATTGAGTCGTCACCGAAATGTTATACACGGATCACGCTCGCCACTCTCGAGACCAGATATTTCAGTTTCTATCGGAATGCATCTGAGAATAGAAGAACCCATGGAGGTCGATTCGCCGCGGATTGAAGAGCCGATGGAGATTGATCTCAGTGTTGAATGAGAGAAGTAAGAGCTTCGAGCTTCAGTATCATGGATTGCCCGAAGACGTTTAGGTTACACTGAACGAAGATTGAACTTTCTGAAATGATGGCTTCTGATTGGTCGATAGGTCGGTCACCTCCCCTTTAACTTCCGAAGAGTCACGGACGTCACCGAAAAGACACGGAGATGACCGAAGAGACACGGAGGTTGCCGAAAAGACACGAAGGTCACTGAAAAACGTATAAAAGTGGCAATTTCTTTACGGCGTTCATTATTTCCAGATCCACAGCCGATATGTTCACTTGCGCAACTTGCCAGAAGTCATTTACTCGCCCAGAAAAATTACGACGCCACGAGGCCTCCATCCACAACGGTGCACGACATACTTGTATAACCTGCGCAAGGTCATTTAATCGGGAAGATGCTTTACTGCGCCACGAACGCTCAGTCCACGAGGGTGCGAGGGAACAATGTAAGGATTGTGGTCGACTCTTCAAACGACCCAGTCAGTTAAGACGGCATCAGCGTTTGATTCATGCCCCGTCACCACGGCATGAGGGACAACTTCCCACTGAAGAGGCACCCAGGTGGAATAGATCCACTGAAGATGAACCCGGGGAGGAGAATGCCACTGGTGATGCGATCACGGAGAGCCCGCCTATACCCACACCTCAGGAGAGCCTGGATATCCAACCGGACCTTAGCGTTACGGTTCCGAGTCATACGCCTGACAACATCGAACATTTTCTGGACGAGCCCATAAATGTTCCTAGCGATCTCTTACCCGAAGATCATCCAGTGAGTGAGATGTATCGGCGCCATTGGACCATGATACGGCACTGTTTCCACCGTCATCGCCCTATTCAAGATATCTACAATTTTCGACTGACCAACCTCGCTCGTCTACGCAGCTACGTGGAAGCCATCTTCAATGACCAAGCAACGTCCTTCAAATTGAATCTGGCGTTTGGTTATATGCTGCAGCATAAGGAGACAGACCAAGTCCGATACTTTTACCCGAGCAGTAACATCCTAGTATTTGACCAACCGTTTACCATCACGGATAGGGCGTCGCTAGAGATGATGCTGGAGAAACTGGACGCCGTGGATGCCTTGGAATGGGCCCAACAACAACGTCCTAACACCAAGTGGATAGTGGAGAGGGTCACTAATGTTACGTTCTTCGTAACCAAATTACGGAATCTTCCCATCGGATGAAAGTATTCACTCATGCACTGATAGATACTCAGAATGCGCAAACAACTATCTGAGGATATGCTGCCTCAACGGTATCCTGGCCTGCCCGACGGTGATTAGAATAAACGGTTCAGAGCGAACATGGCCGAAGATGGAACTTTATGAAATGGAGACTTCTGATTGGACAAGAATGCATCTAACGGACAGGAACGAATATGACACATGCAAATGGTGACCTCTGATTGGACAATAGAGACTTCTTGAATTGTAAATATACCCAACGCGGCTCCCCCAGCGTGGGTATGATGTAACATTGGGGAGAATAAACTATATGAAAAAAAACTTCTTGTTGTTGTTGTTCCCTCATGTGTCATCCTTGTTGTTGTTGTTGTTGCTGTTGTTGTTCTCTCTCCGAACTATATCACGGCGTTATGTTAGAGTGTTAAGGTGTAACGACGGGCGTTGACGGGCATCACTGCATTTCGAAGAATTAGTGGCAATCCCATGAAATATCAGAGCTTCTGAGCTATTTCACCAGGGCGTTGAAGCATTAAGAATGGCGTTAGTGGGCGTTGTGTACAAGATGACACTTCCCACGACGAATTCGCACCGCGGATGGTCCATCTCTACATCAAATAACATCCTTCACTGCTAAAAAATGCCCACTTTCGCTACTACTCGTACTGATGACGTCACTGATGACGTCACAGATGACGCGGACATCCATTAAATCGGAATGTACACCCCGAGAACCAAGGATGGTTCCTCTCTACTCCGAATACCTTCATGTACTGCCCCAAAATGGCCACTTTCGCTACTTCTCCTACTGATGACGTCACCGATGACGTCACAGATGACGCGAACATCCATCAAATCGGAATGTACACCCCGAGAACTACAAGATGACACCTTCCAGGACGCATTCGAACCGTGAATAGCCCATCTCGACCCCAAATACCTTCCTTCACTGCCCAAAATGCTCACTTTCGCTACTACTCGTACTGATGACGTCACCCATGACGTCACAGATGACGCGAACATACCCCAAATCGGGGTCTACACCCCGAGAGCTACAACATGACACTTCCCTAGACACATTCGGACCAAAGATGGTCCATCTCTACACCAAATAACATCCTTCACTACCCCTAAGGCTCACTTTCGCTACTATTCCTACTGATGACGTCACCAATGACGCCACAGATGCTGTGGACAGCCCCCAACTCGGAATGTACTCCCCGAGAACTACAAAATGACACCTCCCACGACACAATCGAACCGTGAATAGCCCATCTCGACCCCAAATACCTTCCTTCACTGCCCCAAAATGTCCACTTTCGCTACTACTCGTACCGATGACGTCACCGATGACGTCACAGATGACGGGAACATCCCTCAAATTGGAATGTACACCCCGAGAAGTACAAGATGACACCTTCCAGGACGCATTCGAACCGTGAATAGCCCATCTCGATCCCAAATACCTTCCTGTACTGCCCGAAAATGGCCACTTTCGCTACTACTCGTACCGATGACGTCACCGATGACCTCACAGATGCTTCGGACATCCATCAACTCGGAATGTACACACCGAGAACTACAAGATGACACCTCCCACGACGCATTCGGACCCATAGCGGGCCATCTCTACCCCAAACACACACCTACATAGCACTTAAAATGCCCCCTTTACTTACTACAACCAACTGCGCATGCGCAGATTAACGCGACATGCATTCAAAAACACACCATTCTGACTCTACCCCACACAAGCTTCACTTTGACACCTCACTCGACCCATCCGAACCGTGATTAGCTCATCTCTATCACAAACACACCCCTACATAGCACCCAAAATGCCTGTTTTCTATACTTCGGCCAGACTGCGCATGCGCAGACTATTGAACACGGACGAACCATTAGTGTAGTCAAGTGCTCCTCCACGAGAGCTTCAAAATAAGACCTCACTCGACCCATTGGACCATGAGTGGCCCACCTAGACTCCAACATGTCCACCCCGTGTGGGCCTATACACCCATAGCCATGCAGTATAGGCCTATGGGTCTACCCAGGCCTCGGTGACTTTTTTCAAAAATTTCACCGATTCGCTTCGGGACACTTCCTATGGTGTTTGCCTTGACGAGACGTGAAAAACAAATCCAAACAACCCTACCGCAAATGTATAGAAGTAAGTTTCCCAGGGGGACAAACATTGATCCTATACCCTCAGTATGGGAATATATATTTATATATATATGTCTATATGGGACTATATGGGGCTCGGCGACTTTTTTCAAAAATTTCACCGATTCGCACGGGGACACTTCCTAACATGTTCTAAATGACGAGACGAGTAAAACAAATCCAAACAACCCTACCGCAAATGTATAGAAGTACGTTTCCCAGGGCGACAAACATTGATCCTATATCCCCAGTATGGGCCTATATGAGGCTATATCGTACTTTTTCAAAAATTTCACCGATTCGCACGGGGACACCTCCTATCATGTTCTAAATGACGAGACGAGTAAAACGCGACCCCACAACCTATACCGCAAATGTATAGAAGTAGGTTTCCCAGGATGGTCCTATACCTCCCATACCCCATATAGGCATTTTCCCGTAATTTAGGATAAAGTCCGTGTTCCGTATTTTTTCAGGAAAATTTTTACATACACCCACCCTGGAACTAGGGGGAGATAACTCTATTGATAGGCAAGCCCCGTTAAGCCCGGCGACCTATATACCCCCCATACCCCATATAGGCATTTTCCCGGATTTTTCGATAAAGTCCGTTTTCCGTTTTTTTTTTCAGGAAAAATTTTACATGCACCCACCCAGCCATAAAATACCCCTTCACCTAGGCTTCACTTTGATACCTCATACAACTCCATTCGACCATTTGTGGCTCCCCTAGCTCCAAAAAAGCTATTTTCATACCCTTCGGCCACCGCGCACGCGCAGAAGGCCGATAGTTCAACCCCACACCCAGTCCATTAGATGCCTCTTCACCTAAGCTTCACTTTGATACCTCACTCGACCCCATCGGACCATTAGTGCCTCCCCTAGCTCCAAAACGGCTATTTCCATACCCTTCGGCCACCGCGCATGCGCAGAAGGCCGCTATTTCAACCCCACACCCAACCCATTAGATGCCCCTTCACCTAAGCTTCACTTTGATACCTCACTCGACCCCATCCGACCATTTTATCTAGGGACTACTTTTTCTCCGCGGAAGCTTTTTCCCGAGACCGAATTACCGCCAGACATGACCGCATCACCGCGGAGAAATACGTTTTTGACCTGGGTCACGTGATATGCAAATATGGAACTCTCCTGTACTGGAGGTAGCTTTTTGGTCTTTCTGCCGGAACTATACTCCACTTGACCTCTGTGACCCACACTTGCCCACAAATTTTACCCGGAGGAACAAAAAATGAGGTCAATGTGCGCTGTAAATGGTAGACACTACTACTTAACTCTGCACGAATTTTCTTTTTTTGCAGCGCGTAGAACAAACTGAACTCTACAATCTGATCACCATTACTTCGTTGAAATAACTTTGTAATTCTCTCCATATAAAAATCCAGTACAGTTGTTTCTGTACTAAGCCTCAGTTCTTTAGGGAGACGTCATAATATATTCATGCTCACTGGCACAAGGGTCATTGATGCCGTATAAAGTAATAAACATGCGGTCCCATTCACCAAGCCTCGATCCGTTTTCCGCTTTTTACAAACAGATTCAAATCTAATCTCACTCGCAGGCAACAAAAATGTAATGAACATTACATTATTATGCGCGCGGTGTATTACGCGAAACCTGTAACACAATTTAGTTTCTAACTATGCAGTTATGTCAACCATGCTATTATATATTTCAATTATGTTATAAATAACATCAGTACGGCACTATATCAAGGCAAACGCAAACGAACTCTTCTTGGGTAGAGCAGTTTTACAACATTTACAATTAAAAAAAAAAAAAATTAAAAAAAATGACGGGGATGGGAGGGGTAGATATCTATGACCACAACCTTAAAATAGAACTGGTACGTTTTTTCATTCATGCATTATCCATCACGCGCTGATGATCCATGCCAATCAAAACGCCAAACTAATGGAATATCATCGAATCATACGAACTGTTCCTTCCGGTCTACATATTCCTGCAGCCGTTTAGACGAAACGTATATGCAATCGAAGCCAAGAGATTGATGCGGTCCATGGGAGTGTCGCTTAAATTCCATGCTCAGTGAAATTGCCCAATGATAAACCCGCATACACCTCTATGACTGTACACGGCATTGTTGACCTTTGTGCTAGTTAACACGAATACATCATGACGTTTCTCTATGTATTGGGCCCTTACACATGAAACAAGTGTACTTGAGTTTCATATGGAGAGAATTACAAAGTTATTTTAGCGTGATATATTATCGATATCACTGAGTAATGGTGGTCATTTTGTTGAGTTGAGTTTGTAGACCAACGTCATTGTGGCTCAAGATAAAACATTCTTCTGGTGGTTTTTGACAACTTTCAACGAATTTTCGTGAAACAAGAAAAAGGTCTGCAATAGATTATCTAGTATAAACACTATGACTGATTCACATGCTAATTCAAAATGTGCCCAGAAAATCGGAAAACAAAGTCACGCAAAAACAGGAAAAACTGATATGTTTGTACGATTCGTTTTAGGTATGCCGGTATTTGTATGGTGATAGAGGAGACATTATCTTGCTATCAACCTCGCCACCAGGGGTCGCTCTCCGCTGGAAAATTGGCCGCTCCTACGAACCCCTGGGACCACGCTCACTGAAAGTGGGTCCCATAATGCATTGAAAAATTCGTTCACGTGTCCTCTTCCTGTTCCATTGGAACATATCCAATTCCTTGTGAAACGTCAGTCACGAGTCACTTGCATGGCAAGCGTCATGGCGTCTTGACGTCATAATAGAAAATATTTCGCAAGAATGCATATTGAGTCCGTCATCGCGCAGACGCGCTCGTAACATCCATGACGTCGGGACATCGACATTATCTCCACAGAGACGCCCTCGTTATGTTCTGAATTCTAGGGTTTTGTGTGCTAGCCAATGATCGATCGTACGCCTGAGCGCCGTCCCAGAGCCTAGTAGGGAGGACAGGACCGGATAGCTCTGGTTTCGAGATTGATCTTGCTATCAAATCTGATAATATCTTTATTTTACAGGGCACGAATGATTTTGACGGGGTAAATGAAGACTTCTCATCCACGACAGAAATAAGCAGTAACGCAGCAAAAAACAAAGAGACGAGACAACATGAGGTCGTACTCCCTGTTGAGAAAAGTGGGACATCAACTCCCATACTTATCTAATATCGGCGAACCATTGCTCCTGCTGATGGAGGGACCAGCAAGTTTTAAAAAAGAATTCGCCTGAACGTATTTTCACATCTATACGTTTCCCCCTCAACAATTTATTTGTGAATTTACATGAATAACCTTTTTTTTGTCCGATTAGAGATAGAGCTTTCTTATTACGCGCTAAGCAGTTGATGTAGGGCGCCGCCATATGTCATCGTTGAGGTAAAAATAGAGTTGAGGGAGAATGGCGGCGAGTGGAAGTAACGTTAGCGTTGTGACGAAGACAATCAAAAGGACGCTACCAATGACGTCGCAGCTGTTACGCCGCCGAGAACAACGTCACTGTCCACAGTCACTATGCGCAAAGTAAACACATCCCAAATTATCACTCCGATTAAATTATTTCTGAGGAAAATCTCATTTCACGGGGCATTTATAAAATGCAAATTCCCGATAAAAAATGTCGTTCTGGAAAACGTCTTTTAACGGTGAAATGAAGGGCAAGCCTTAGCTGTACTAGACAGTTCAAAGGCGAATATGAAAGGCATAGAGATCTGCTATCTCATCTCATCATCATATAAAAAGAATGAAAATAAATACAGTTTCAGACAGCCAGAAAAAAATGTGATGGGTCATCACCATTTAATGGTGAATACATGTAGGTCTGGTTATCATTCTTTAAAGGTGATGTAAAAGGTTGAGGGCTCAGTTCATTATCTTTTGAAGGTGACGAGACCAGTTCATCGTCTTTTAAGGGTTATGACCAATGAATGTACAGCGTGTGCCTTCACCTTTAAGCCTGATGGTCGGGCATCATCACCCTTAACCCTGTCAGGCCTTGGGGGGACAGGGGGGTGGGGAGCGGGGGGGGGATCCTACCAAACTTTCTGCGCTATTTCCGGAACAAGAAAAAATTGAGAGACCCCCGAGTAGTGGATCATGGGTAAATTCAAAATAGCGGCCATGTGAGATATCAGAAAAGTCATTCGTTTTCGTCATTTTCTTCAAATTTACTGCTTTTCCGCGATGAAAAATGAGTAAAAACTATTTTTTTTCGCAGTAGGTTTATATTTACTAATTTATCATGTAGTTTTTGCGGAGAGAGTAAATAAAAAAAAAAAAAATCGAAATATCTGACCGAAAAATCGACGAAAAATGTCTTTTGTTTTTAACATGATGTGACGTATGAAGGGTATGTTGTGGTAAGTTCCCCCTTCTAGATCAAGGAATAAGAAAAATAATTAGGGGGTGAGGCGAAATGGCCCCTCCCCAGGCCTGGACAGGTCCCAAAAATGCCAGGACAGATAGGGTTAAAAGGTGATGGCTATCGCCGTTAAAAGGAAAATGGCAATGGCATAACTCACCATACGCTCATATACCAGCTTGTCTCATTACGTCCCTTATTCTCCTTCTTCCCGGGGAGTAAGAGACATAGTGACACGAGCTGGATAGCGTAAACTCACCTCCGCCTTTTTTTTCTTAACTTTTATATTTTTTTCTGGTTGTGCATGTTTAAATGGGTTATAACATCTTATAACGAGTACTAAACGATCATGCAGTTGACATCAAACTATCAAATATAAATTCAAGTTAGTGTTAAGCTATGTTAATGCTAAATCTTTCAAACGATGTTCTGTCGAATAAAATAATAATGAAATTGAAATTTGATTGTGATCTTGATGTGTTTGATTTTTTAGAGTAAAGACTTTTAAGGACTCGAGGCCCGATTACGGGTGAGAAATTACGATTTACTATAATGAAATTGAAATTTGATTGTGATCTTGATGTGTTTGATATTTTAAAGTAAGGACTCGAGGCCAGATCACGGGTGAGAAATTACGATTTTATTATTATTGTATCTTTATATTTGGTTAAAACACTTCCTTTCTTATACCGAAATAATTTCTGCGAGAAAGTGCAATTTTTCGTCCTCAAACTTTCACTTTTCGCAAACAAAGGACCTGGAACGGTTCAATGAGTTTTTGGCCCCCATGAGTTTCGGTTTGGAGTGCCAAAAATGAGAAAAAAGGGAAGCAACTCAATACCGACGGTCACGGATGTACAAAGGGAAGAAACTTTACCAACGTCACGGCAGAGGGCGTGACTGCTTGGGGGTCAGATCGAAGATTGTTAACATAGTGGATCAAAGGAAATTGACGCAAAACGGCATTCACCAAGCCTCGATCCGTTTTCCGCTTTTTACAAACAGCTCCAAATCTAATCATTCCTGCAGCCGTTTAGACGAAAGGTATATGCAATCGAAGCCAGGAGATTGGCAAAACGGTTTCCAGTTCGATAAATGGGCGGTCAAAATGAAATTAAAACAGATGTACTGCAGAGTGACTATCTTAACATATTGACAGACACACGAGGCGCTCTTGTTATATGATGTAAGATAGATATTTCTAGTCCAAATGAAATGAAGAATCTGGTATGTTCTTCTGTGACGTCGATCATTCGCTATGACGTTGCAACAATCCATATTGTGATGACGCCACTCGCGATACATTGTTGGCGGTCCAAATAACAAACGTCACAAGAGAACGTCATAATACAAATGTATCAAAATGTATATATTCGTAGCGTCGCAAGCTATCGTGTGGCTGCAGGATAAATCTGACCCCCTCTGCACTCCGCCCTCTACCGGTATGTCAGCAAAGTTGTTCCCCTTTACGTATCCGTGACCGTCGGTATTGATGTTTACAATAAAAGACATACTAAACAGCGAAGAAAAAATAACGCAAACTAAAGTTGCTACTTGTCATCACGACACTATTCCGTTCTGTGGGCTTTTCTCTTGTCTTTCTCTATGTTGCCACGTATATGTCAGTCACAACCGAAATGCGGAGTGTTGCGTATTCAGTGATACTAGTTCATGTGTTTGACTGACAACAGACGATTTTAAACCAATGGGATTGCATGAAATAGACGATTTTAAACTTTAAACTTCTCATCAAATATCTACATGCCCTGTGTCCTCATCATCTTCTTATTTAGTATGAAATTGGTTATATAGAAGCCCGTTGAGGAAAAAAACAGTGCCGGACTGGAAGTAGTTACATATGGTTACACAAATCTGCTGTGCCAGCTATTCATGCGCAAATAACCCTAGCAGGTCTGAAGCGGGCCCTAACAAACTTCCTGAGCTATCTCCGGAACAACGAAATATTGAGAGCTGACACTCCAGGAATTTATAGTTTATCATACTGGGGTAATTTTCAGTCTATATGCATGACCCCCTGAGCAGGGGATCATGGTTAAATTCAAGATGGCGGCCCCGTGGGTATCAGAAAAGTGATGTTTTTCTCAAACTCTCCGCTTTTTCGCTAGGAAAAATGGGCAAAAACTATTTTATTTGACATCAGATTAATATTTACTGATTTATCATGCAGTGTTTTCGGAGAAATTACATAAATAATTTTTTTTTAAAAATCTGACCGAAAAATCGATCAAAAAATTGTAAATGACGTCACTGTGGCGTAATAAAAGACGCCATCTTGGATTTTTTAAACATTTTCTGGTAGAGCTTGACCCGCCAAAGGTATAGTGTGATAAGTGTCAGCTCCCTAGCTCAAGAGATAAGAAAAATAAATAAGAAGGGGGGGGGGGGAGGGGGTGGTCCCCCAGATAGGGTTAAGTACTTCAAAGAATACATATTATGCAGAATAACCATTTGGCACATTCCCCATCTAAATTTCGTCGCCCATTATTTTTTGAAGATATTTCTTGTTAGAAAGATTGGTGTGGATTTTACTGAACAAAAACGACCCATGGTAGACGCCAAACAACAGATAGACGAAGATCTCATAGCCAAGTGGTGGGGGAAATGGGAACCAGGGGTATCTAACATGGCTTCACAGTATAGTCTTCTGGTTAACCTATTCTAAAGCACATACGAAGAATCTAACGATTCGTGATGTGTTGTATCTCAGGTACGCTCTTATTGTACCTGTTCATGTGGCAACTTGGATGACATGACCACACGTCCCCTAGCACCGGCATAACCGGTATTAGATACAAATCTAGCGAACTGTGATGGAAATGCTCTGACAACTCGTAAGGTTTGAGTCGAGTCTGTCTACCCATTTCTTCATCAGGTTGACGCGATAGATCTTCCTTGACCTGCGATTCTTACCCGTTTCACCTTTCAACGTAGTCAACGTCAGAGACTACGTGTCTGTCACTGAGCTTCCAGTTTTCTGGCGGAGGACAAGCATAGTGACTGTTATTAATAACTATTAATAAATATTAGTAATAATGATTAATGATTAGAAGTAATAATGATTAATAATTATCAGTTATAATTATTAATAATTATTTATTAATAATTAATTAATAATTATTGCTGTGAGTAGTAGAAGCACAAGTTTCCCACCCTCGAATGTCCAGCCTCGATAATGTTCATCGTATCCCTTTTTGCTTTTATCTTGGACATTTTCTTTGATAGCATCCAACATACTGCTCGTGGTTTCCCTCATCTGGATATGCTCAGCCACATTTTCGCCTTCTTTGATCTCCCATGTCTACGCCTCCTTAGCAACAACGAGTGGCCCCCTAATGTTCCGACACAGAGGAGCTAAAACGGCGATAAACCGGTCCATTCCTGCGGAACCTCTAGATACCAAATGATACATATGGCAAATAGGTATTCGAAGTTTCAGGGTGCTCAGCCCTCGCATATTTACACAACATGGACTTCAGAGTTCCATTAAAAGTCTTCCACTAACTCATTCCTTCGGGGGTGGTACGGGCTGGTCAGGCAAACTTATAAAGTTTGTTGCATAAGTCCTCTGGAATATCAAGTTGACCAAACACTTCAATCAGTTGGTCGACTATCGTCTCTGCCTCCATATTCGGGACTGGTTTTTCGCTGAGTAACGAATAGCATAATCAAAAATGACAAGGACATGCTTGTTCCTTTCTTACTTCTCATCAATGGTCCAATGATGTCCATAGCAATTCTCTTGAATGGTATTTCGATGGTGGTCATTCTCACCATCTTCACTCGTTCATTCATTGCTCGTCTGACAGTCTTCTCTATACTACAATCCCTCATAAGGACCTTATTGACCGTCTAAGTTCATTAATAGTAGCTGTGTTCAAGAAAACTGATCGTAGATATATTAATGTCGGAAGCCATAAAGCATTCTTTAGCTCTACTACATACAGGAGATATCATTCATGGGATGTTTCTTTGTTTATAGAGTTGCTTGAATTTCTCATTAAAAATATCTATGTGAAATTTGGCAACACAATATATCAACAGCATATAGGTATTCCAATGGGTACTAATTGTGCACCCCTATAATGGCTGACCTATATCTGTTCTCTTGTGAATATGACTATATGCAGGCGCTTTTAAAAACCGATCCATTCAAAGCCCGTTCCTTCTCATTCACCAAACGCTATATGACGATCTTCTCACTGTGGATAATCGCTATATAAATGACGCAGTGAAGGATATATATCCTCCTTCACTGGATTTGAAGGAAACTACAGATAACCCTACAGGCACATCATATTTAGACCTATATCTCTATAAAAATGAAGCGGGCCTTCTCTCTCGTCGACTGTATGACAAAAGAGATGATTACAATTTCGACATCGTAAACTATCCCTTTCTGGACAGTAATATTCCAGTGGGACCTGCATATGGCGTATACATATCACGCCTAGTAGCATTTGCTAGATCCTGTGTTAAATGTGACGATTTTAATCAACGTCACAAAACATTGTTGCAGAAACTTATAAAACAGGGCTACACCACCAAGCGCCTCCACTCAAAGTTTCTCAAATTTGGCGATACATATCGCATGCTGATAGCAAAATACGAGCGTAGCGTGCAAGATCTATGGCGTTACATTTCGTAACTTGTGTCTAATTCCGCTTAACCCGGGGTTAGGGGCCGTATGAACCCATGTACTTCAAGATACTCATGGTACTCATACGAACAGACACAATCAAAGTGTAACTGAGATACATCATTCTTTAGATGACGACTTTACAACGAATATTATGGATTAAGAATACTGATCAGCGATACGGATTTGATATTTTTGGAACATCATGATGTCTTGCCGGCATCATTGAAAACTGTTGACCGCGCGCTTCTCTCTTGCAGGAAACAAGCCTATGTTTATGTATACTATGATTGTCTTTTTGAATTTGGTGATAATACTGTTATATGGAATATGTCTTTGGATTATGGACGCGGATATTCTCTAATGGACGACGACTGAATTATGAATGGCGGACTAGACGCTTGTAATTCTGACAGATACTGCAGGACTTACACCAAACTGTTACATCTGCGAACACACCAGGTCAATAAAATGATGCAGGAGGCGTTGCTTTGTTTTACTAACCCCTATATGGTCCGACAGTGTTATGCCATGGGCTAATCGTAAGACTAGGTCCTTTTGTACAACCAGTTGTTCGTAAGTGGCCTGCCTCTAAATTTCTTAGGTCTCCATTTTCAGAATAGTAGACCCTCTTTCCAGAAGATATTTACACTTTCATCCGGGTCATATGACTAAATCTCGAAACTTTGCCAAGCGAGAATCATGAGACTGCATATGTCTGATCCACTCGGGCCCACGCGCTTTTGATGAGTGCGTCTCGGGAGCTACTGGGACCTTTGTCTGATTCGGTCTGGAGTAGTGGTGAACGAAGCACATCGGGATGTATAACTCCAAGGAAGTTGTGCTCATCTCCAATAGGATCCTCGTCTATTTTCGGATGCACAGTAGGCTTCTCCGTTTCTAGAACAGGGGTTATACAAACAGCAGATCCTATTACATTCCTATCGTCCAACAACTCAGCTTCCGTTGCTGGCTTATCGTGGTCCCCAAACTCGAATCCCAGCAGAATGTCTCCCGACAGCTCCTTTCCAAGACTCCGAACCGTACAGGACTAGTGAAAAAGGTGGATTCAGTGTCAACCAATGTATTTGCTGCTCCTCTCCATTAGCAAATTTCACCTTTTTAAATTCACCTACCAGGAAAGATTCCATACTTACCAAGTCACTGCTCACCACAGTACATCCTGGGTCTCGCAAGGCAACTATGGATTTACCATCAAGTCACATATTATTGTTCAACAAGGTACTTTGATGACCATCCGCCAGGAGTGTGCCTTCACACCTATGTACTGGACTGTTCCTTCCCGTGTTTCCTTTAGAACTGTTAGAGCAATCTTTTCAACCCTGATAACAGCCCAACCTTTACCCAAAAAAGCTAACCTATAATACTCAACGTCCTGTGGTAAAACTCTCACCAAGACAATAATCCTACATATTGTCAAATGACGGGCCTCGGAAATTAAGAGTCCACCAGAAGAATCCTACCTTATACAGATAATAAACTGGTGTTATATGGAAGAGATGAGGATATTGACGACGTCTGGCGACTAAAAAGCAACCACGTGGCTCCACAGAAAAGCTTCTCTCAGCACCCCACATTCAGACTAGAGTCAATGTCGTCCCGCTCAAATAGTTTTGGTAACTTGAGATAATCTTTATTTCCAAGTGTGCTACTATCATTGCAAGATGAGCCAGTCTGATCTTTCTAATTCTAGTCGTCAAATTGGCAATGCATGTTCCCTTTCTGCCACACGATACTGTTCATCTGTTTGAATCCAAATTGTCAGGTTGTCGGCCGAGAAAACTCATCTTGGAAACTTTCTGAATTTTCCGCGTTCTGCTCGACGTCTTGCGAAGATGACGCTGAAGTCAGGCAAGCAACACCTGAGAGGATTTCTAATGGATGCCTGAGAAGCCTGGGCAGGCTATCATACCAAAATATGGTATATAACCATGATAACCGTTAAAGGAGTACTTACCTTATTTTTGAGTGTGACTATATTTATCAGCAATCGTATTCCAAACCTTATTGTGTAAAACTTATGTTGATAGAATGCGAAATAAAGGAAATATTGACTATTTGTTGCTCGCATCGGCGTGCACTGGGCGCCGCCATTGCACCACTGCGTGACGTTTTTAGATGAGCGGAAGTGAGTTTATACTCATCTAAAAGCGTCACAACGTCATGGAGATTTAAGGTTGATCGTGCTGGTCATGCCGATAATTCGTAGGAGAAGGAACCCAGTGAATTCAAAGACGTTCTAGTTGATTTTAGTAGTTCAAGTGTAATCATGAAAATGTTTATGAACTTAGAAGCATCGTCGTTCAACTGAAACCAAATTTTGTCCAAACTGAATCGGGCAAGTCTCAGTTGAAAAACTTGGGGAAGAAATTTTTCAGTTGGCGAAAATAATCTAAACCAATTTCCTTTTAGTAATCCCCGTCGTGGGATATGCCGCGTCAATTTATTCCTTGAATTAAAACTCGAACCCAGATTAATTCAAATGCCGTAGTTGGAACGTCCCTGGATCAAGCGTTAGCCGTGACGTTGTCCTGAATGCTGACGTCATCAGTCACGTCATCACACAGGCAATATGGCGGCGCCCACGTCGACCTCAAAGCGGAAACATAACTTCACAAATTGTAATAAAAATAATAGGTTATCGCCCTCAACGAAAGTGAAATAGTTGGTTATATTTCTTTAAGAGTCTAACCTTTCTAATAGGAACCTATATAAAATAAGTTAAGTACTCTAAGAAAGGAAGTATTCATACTTCAAAATCGTATGACTTTCCAAATTAAACAAATACTGGTTATAAACGTACCTAGAAACTGAGTTCAGGAAACCAAGGCACAATAGTAATCAATCGTCATACAGGAAAATATAGCAATGCAAGTACACCTACCGGCCCATTTTGAAAGGGAGTACTTTTTCAACTTGACATTTGGGTACCGCCCCCAAAATTATGTCATACAGTTTAGATACAAAATAGCAATATAATATATTAAAATAGAACCCCCTTTTTCGTGAATGGGTATTTGTTTTTTTCAAATGACATTTTAAATACTACCCCCATTTACACCATGTGGTTGGAATACAACCAGGAACTTTGGTATCAAAACACTGGTCACGAGGTGAACGGAGAAATATATATTATGATGTTTATTTAGGTAGATAGGATCAGTAACAGGGGTAAAGCAATATAAATACACATAACCCCATAACGCCATGGAGGTTGCAAAGTAAAACAATGCCATAGATAGAAAGAAACTGCACCACTTTGGAACATCCACCCTGGGTGATAGAGCCGTAGAAAATCGTGGTACAGTTGCAAATTGTCTTACCGATGGAGAGAACTCTTCCACTTCCTTCAGTTGGCAATATTATAAGTTTCGACACTTCTGGTTTCGAAGATATCAGACTTAGGTCCCTATAGCTCTGAAAATATTCCAATATTAATTCAGCCTGTGCATGTGGTAGGATTTAACGGGGTTTTCAATTTTTTTTCTTTTTTTCAGTGTTATGACGACGATGCTTATGTGCCAGAACACGAAAGTGTCCACAGTTCCTATTATCCCAGACACTGATCAGCCCAGCCAGTACACACCCGGTCACCCATCCAAGTATTGACCGGGCTCAGCGTTGCTTAACTTTGGTGATCTGACGAGAACCGGTGTTCCCAAAGTGATACGCCATAAAGGCCCCTCATAAAGTTAGCTCATAGATGCGTTGATCCCATCAAATGCCGTCAAAGACTGAAGTAGGCCTATTGATTGCCATTTGATGAATTATATGATATTTCCTTTGTTATCGCTGCCTGTCATCAAGACCGAGAAATTCCATAGTTCAGAACAAAACAGATGTCAGACCTGCCAAGATATCAGGCTACAACAATGGAAGGTATCGTGCATAGCCCGTCAGCAACGGTGAACCACATTGATCAAGTTCACCACAAACCATAACAGTTGGAGTACCGGTACATTTCTTCACTTTTAAATGAGGCTGCGGTCGGTGTGATGGATAAGAATGTCCTGGTGATCAGTGCCCCTTTTCATATCCTTGTGTATTGCAACTAAGGACGGACAGTTGTCCCCAATATGGACAAAAGTGTCCTATTCTGGGTTAGAAGACAGGAACCGGACCAAGCCCGTAGGCTGGTTTGGCAACGGGGGGGGTTCGGTAGAGAATATTGCGGAACTCCTAATGCGAGCGCCGCAGGCGCGAAGCCCGGCTAGCGGGGTCCGGGGGCATGCCCCCCCCCCCGGATTTTTTTTGAAAATTTAGATGCCACATGGCAGTGTGACTAACGTCACAGGACCTACGAAGTACAGTAGGCATCAGGACTCGAACACGAACTGAACTCTTGGAAATCCCCACCCCCAGTTGAAACCCTGCCTATATTAAGATGGGCACCGCCCAAGTCAGAATCGCCAGTGATTTTCATCAAAAATCACCAGAAATTTTCATCAAAAGTAGGTCAGCTCAGAACTTGTTGGTAACAGTCTCCTAATGCGCCTTCATTCCAAAATAAATAACGATCGCCGATTTAATTTTACATTTTTTTAATTAAAGGAAATAGATTGAATAATATAGGTTCAGTAGATTTCAAGCTTTACGTGTGAAAATACATTTACATCTCTTTAATGGTTTTCAGTGCCCTTGTACAGGATCAAAACAACTTTTTGAATCACATTATTTTCCCAACAATACAACAAATTTTTATATATAGTACTATAGTAGAAAGGTAGCATTTATGTAGTTTACGGTAATTCAACTCAAGACCAACACCTTCTATGCACAAGATAATAATGATTCTATGTCATTCTCCTGAGCATAACCGGTACAAGGACGAATAAATAGCGTCTCTACATCACGTTGTTATCTAGATATATGAGACAACACATTTTGCGCATCGGCAATCTGATGAATGTACTATTCCGGTTTTCTTGTTTCACATTATATTCTATGGCGGTTGATCGGTGATTTTCTTCATTGATAAACGTTAAACCACCTCAGCTTCGTTGTGTGAATCGGAATTGCTGTGACATACCAACACACTCTGTGGCAGTGATTCTGTATCCCCTAATCAAGGAATCAAAATGGATCAAGATTTGAAATGACAAGAGAAATTTAGACATATTTTGTTTACACATGTAATTTTTTGTTCAAATTATATCCAAGTGTGATATATAGTCAATATTCAAGACGTACAAAAAAACCCCAAAGTATGTCCTCATATTTTCACATCCATGCCAAGAAATACTGCATTGAAATGGGTCCATTTAGCCTACCCTGTTTTATCGCTCTAATCAGCAAATGGCGGGGTCATATTTCTGCTGTCAAAATTGTATTTCCCTCCAAAGTCTTAACCCTTGAATCCAAGTCGCACACTCTCTGTTTAATAGGGCCATGTTACTCCTTGGAACAAACACAGAGAGAGGCTCTATCCGAGCCTTGTGGGTTTTAACACTGATTTATATCCAAGCCCACTGAGATAAGGCTGGTTTCTACTCGTGCTGCTTGTCACATCAAATTACAGTGGTCGGTGTCCTCTAGGGTAACCCTTCACACTGCATACAGTCTCAGATATACAGATTTTGCACAAGCACAATGAAGAAACACATAATAATTGCCCTCAGATATCTTGTTTATGCTGCAGGTGGTGGATAAAGCTAAATATGATCCAATATACTTTTAGTAGGTATTATTACATATGTTCTAGTATTCTTGTGTCCTTTGGTAGAGCTAAATCAAGAACATTTAACCCCCCCCCCCATGTGTGTGTTTAAATATTTAGCTTCATCAGTGCATACATGTATGAGGATGTCACAGGTGAATATAGGTCTTTAATAATTTCCTCATTGTTTTTTAATATTTCCTCCAAGTACAGGTAGTACAAGTCTGTAGTTATTTCTAGGCAATGTAGAAATATTAATATACACATAAACAAACTGTTGAGTTGAACTCCCAAAACAGCCATGTATACATGTGCACGTTTGATGTATTTTACTGATGTGTTTCAATGCTGTTTTTTATTGAAGTCAAATCACCCACTATTAATTCGCCCCCATCACAACCCTCCTGTATAGCAGATACTATAGTATCTTATTGCATGCCTGTCAATTACCCTGGAACATTTCCTAGCTTAGACATTAAACAGCCCGCTAGACATGCCATCAAATGTGATAAGGCTGGGAGTACAAGAATGTGCCGTGCATTTTCTGTGGACTGATGCGGCATACAGTGGAAAGGGGATCAATGATCGGGTATTTTTAGCAGCAGTGGGTAATTTGACCTGAATGTGGTCAGTGATGAAGTGTTTGGATGTGAAATAGGATACACGTTAAAGGTTACAGTTTACATACACAATGTATATCTATAACAATATACTGAAGTGTTAATTATAAATCCAATTTTAATCAGAATTATTTCAGATCAGAACTTGCTGGTAACAATGCCCTAATGCACGTTTATGCATTCTCCTTATTCTCCTTACTTTGCCGACGAAAGGATTTGGATGGACTGACTGACTGCCTGACTGACTGACTCATTACCGGACAATTTGCGATCTGTAGCCTATTTCGTAGGAATATGGCGCGTTCTGGCGCATTTTGACAGCATACTTTCGACATCCGCCAACTGCATTTTTTTCCGACTGATAAATTCAGTATATGACTATAATCGACTCGTTGTGTGAATGATAATCTTGTCAACCATGGGAAACCCCCTTTGATCAAGATTTTTATCATTAACTCCTCACTCCGGTGTGGTGGCTAAGAGTGGTGATAAGTGTCCCGTTTCCTATCTTTTTATTGAGTGAAGAGTGTCCTACCTCTGGAGATATCTGGAGAAGAGTGTCCTTGCACTCTTAATATGGGATATTCTTAGCCTCCACACCGGCCTGCCGATATATTTGTGCCACTTCAGTTCACACTTGTTACGATCTGGTAAAGAGATGGATAAATCACGCCAACAATTCCTCCGATTGAGCCATCTTATTATCAAGGAACTGGTCCATGTTTATTACTGTATATTTCGCCGCTATCTGTCATAAAGAAAATATGTCAACCAGCAAAGACTTGATCACGTTAAGAATAACAATGTACAGCGCCGGCGGAAGCTCCCAAAAAGTGGGGGGGGGGGGGGCTCGACTTTCATAGCACTTCAGGCGAGGGTCCAGGGGCCGCCTAGGCCCCGGAAGCTCCGCGCTCCTAGATGGCTGTCGACGCATTCTGGCCGATTTCCGGCATACAAAACGACGTATCATCACTATATAATCAACTGCATTTTGAAATTGTTTTTGTGATTTTTTCTCGTCATTTAGAAGAAAAATTGAGTTGATAACTTTTGAATGTAAAAGAAGTATTTTTTCCTTTCCAAAATTCGAACTATACGCAGTGATCTCGAAGAAAGTAACATTTCAGCAGAGGGTTGGAGAGCGCTGACGTGTTTGAAGAGAAATATGTGAACACAAAAAAAGAAATAATATGAACGCAATTTTGATTTCTAAATTTGATCAAGCAGATAATCGTCCAATAAAGCGAATGCAATTTCTATGTAAATTAACATCTAAAACAGTTATCAATCATTGTGAACGGAACAGAAGAATGAGCAAATCAGAGCATTTAACCCAAACAGCAACGTGCCCCTCCAGTGCAAAGTCATCGCTCCGTGAACACCTGGCCTACAGGGCGGCCGCGGGGGGAAAAAACCGGCCTGTTTATCTGGTCACATTAGGACCAAAGTCACCCAGCTTTTGATGAAACTGGGAGGGGGGCCGGGGCCCACCCTCTCCAGCTGAATGTGTAGCAATGCCAGGGAGGTCAATCGCTCCTGACCCATGGATGCCCGCAGGAAGGTCCTTCCGTGCACTCTGAATTTTTTTTTTCCCCGGCAGCGGAACTCGGTCTGGTCTGCGGGGGGGCCGCACCCCGAACCCCCCCAGCCTACGGGCCTGCCCCGGGACACTCTCAGTCACTGGATATTCTTAGCCGCCACACCGGCGCGAAGAATATATGTAGCTGTTGAGTTTTGGGAGAGTTGTTGCCCTTTGATCAGTTCTTCTCTTTCATGAGGCACATTCGCATGATTTGGCAGACGAAAGAAGAAATTGCATAAAATAATGTGAAATTTGACTTTTTAGCACGAACTTTTCAGCGGTCTTCTGTATGGATAATGGTTTAGCTTATTTGCCTTTATTGGAAGACAGGATGCAAGGTATGGTATGTTGTTGTAGATCTGAAATTATAGTTGAAGCATCTGTCGCCGAGTGTTGTTGTTGTTGTTAAATCATGAGATTGGATTTGACAGTTTTGAATTAGGAAGAAGAGGCTCTAGTAGATCAAACTAAATACTCAGCCAGCTTAATTAGCATTGTAATAATGCTTTGATCTTGATATAACTGTTATTTAGATTGTTGCTGCTCTCTCACTGTTATTTATTATTTATTTGTTTTACTGCGAAATCTGTATGGGAAGATTGTTTTATCTTCAATTTCAATCAATCAATTACTTTGATGGCATGCACCAATCAGTGTTACTAATACAATTGTTGATAAGCTCAATCCAACTTAGTGAGAACTTAGTATTGCTATTTTGGTGGTACAGAAATATATAATATATTAATTAATTATACAGGTAATATATCCATATATCCATTAAATATGTTGAATAAACCAACATTGAGACTGTGGGTGAATTGACCTGGTTGTGGGTGAGTTGACTTTTTTTTGTGGGTGAATCGACCTGAAGTTGTGGGTGAATTGGTTGTGGGTGAATCGGTTTGTGGGTGAATTGACTGGATACCCTCTAGATTTCCCAAATACTGACTGTATCGGGATGACAGCTAGTAGTCGTGGGCGTGGGGTTTTCTCTATACATCATAGCCATGTTGATGGCAGGCCTGTGTGTAAGTGTGATCGCTTCCCTTAAACATGTTAAACAGAAAGGCCTGGAACATCGTGATCTGTTATAGGTTTATTGCTGCATGGTGTGATAGATGTCCTGCTATCATGGCAGGCTATTGCTCAACTGGTCTACTATCTTTTTGTGACTGTGTATTATTTTTTTCCATCAGGAAGTGACTTCCGCTTCTCCAGGGGAGTCCACAGTAACAGCCAGTGGATCAGTACGGAAAAAGTGGACAATGAACTTGAACACAAAACCAGAAAAGGTGAGAGAACATCCCATCATGCTGACCATATAGTTTCTCAGTCAGGTATTGTGATGAGATGTTGGTCTACAGGTGTACCCTGCATAGGGTATGACCCAGCAGTGTGGGGTGTTATAATATACAGATATTGCATGCTGTGAGGTGTGATATCACGATTTGTCAGCCCGAGCAGGTGATGTTGAACATCGCCTTCGAGAGGTGACAAATAGTGATAT
This sequence comes from Hanleya hanleyi, assembly GCA_036873755.1. NCBI lineage: Eukaryota > Metazoa > Mollusca > Polyplacophora > Lepidopleurida > Hanleyidae > Hanleya > Hanleya hanleyi. Next base: position 6,904 of record JAVTVY010008711.1, on the reverse strand, counting down.
CACACGGACACCTCACAGCATGCAATATCTGTTTATTATACCGAAAAAAACCATAAACAATACAAATAGACAGTGTAAACAGAAAAACCAAGGCAGCGAAAACGTAACATAAAATGCTTTCCATCTGTACACGCCATCGTGATTACAGCAGAACGACAGCACAACAGACGACAAAGCTACGAAAGAGTCTGTTCACGGGCGATAACTGCGCGAGACCGTGTGACATTGCCTCTGCCGTGTGACGTCAGCGCGTGATCGTGTGATATCGGCGCAAGATCATGGGACATGGTTTTTCATAAGACATAGAGAATTGTGGAATATCACGTGATGGTGTCTCAACCAATTAAAATAAATGAATACACAGTGAGGTATAATAATATTTAATATGGTTCAATCTCATGTTAAATTGCACCAAATGATGAGCACTGCATTAATCGCTAGCTATTAATTCAAACACTGTCACAAGAAGTGAAATTTTCCACCATCAAATCAGGCATGTCAGGGGACCCGTGATCAAATTTATTAGAACAAGAAGTTGACGAAATGTTTCAAAATCATGTACATGATCCATTATTTCTTTGTAAATTCACTGATTTCAGAAAATGATCAAATTTATTAGAACAGCCGATTGATATCTGTCTCAAAATTGGGGGTGTGATTGAATTTGATACTGTTAGGAGAATTAATTGAAATTATTAGAGGGCTTAAATCATAGCTGTAGAAACTATTGCATGATCTTACAACATTTGTTAATAGATTCCTTGGAGACATATTGCTGATGACTGTATGTTCTTGATGCACGGATAAAGCCTTTAAGGAAACAGTCCGCAAGTTATGTAAAACAAAAAAAGAAAGATAACGTAGTTACAGTTGTTTATGTGTCATAATAGTTCTGTGGATTATACTCTTCTTCCGAGTTTACGATGATAAGTCAAAACTTATACCACCAGAAAATGGGAGCCACAACTTTCGAAAACTTCATCGATTGCCTCCCATTGTTTTTGGAACGTATTGATGTTATAGTGGTCCTCACTCATTCATCCGATGTAGCCTGATGTAGCCGTGTAAAATGATACATTAACTGAAACTTGGATGAAGGAGACCTCTATATGTCATAACGTTCCACAAGCAAAGAGAGACTGTAAGTTTTCAATATACGGATTTGTAACAGGATAACTTTAATATTGTTATTTGTACAATTTAATAAAATATATTCACCCCAAAATCGTATAACAGTTATATCACATAACACAACATGTATGTACATGTCAGCAACATTTTAAAAAGAAATTAAAAGCTTTACAGTTCACCTTTAATTTATCATGGTACCCACCTGCTTCAATAGTAGTGATACACAATACTGGTATCAGATTAGTGTAACATATAATTAAACCTGCATAGAAATTATCGGGATTATAGTTGAATTTCTTTCATTCCAGTGACAGACAAGATCTCCGAGGGTCTCAATATTGTCGCCAATGAGCCGTCACTGGCTTTCTTCAGGGTGCAGGAACATGTGAGGAAATCTCTACCTCAGCTTGTAGAACAAAAGGTTTGTACACACACAGCTAGGGGTTTCCTGCTCTTTTGACTTTCAATTTCAGTGACTTTCATATAGAGGTTTTAAGCACTTCTCGATAAACTCTCCAATAATTTATTTTCATGTAGTACACTTTTCCACCTCAAAAATATTTACGTACTGTATCTGCTTAAATAGTAAATTTTATCAAAAAAAATTCCCAGAATTAAAGAGATCTACATCTGGCCAGATACCAGGCCATGAATGAGGTACCAGTATTTGAATGCATGTGTGCATGTGCATTTTATACAGGCCTTCAAAATATATACTCCTATATTTCCGACTATTTATGACTATTTATCCTAACTTTCACCAATGCTCTGAAATGTGTCAAATTGGCATCTAGGAAAAACATTAATTCCAGAAATATTTGTATGAAAAATATGAAAACCATAAACATGCAAGTCTCTCTTTATTGAACTCATCTTTGTTCACCAAGCCAATTTCTATGCTCACGCGGGCTGCCATTACTGTTCAAACACAGCCTGTAGCCTCATGAATATGCATGACATAATATCCATTATCTTTCCGAAACCTGCTATGAGACGGCTTCAGTGATTGGCTGGCATTGTCATTACATCAGCCTAAATAAAGACGCGTGTGCTGTGTTTGATTGTTTCGTAAGACGAAATTGAAAGACATCTCTGATTTTGAACAATAATGGCAGCTCTTTCGACCAAGGCAAATTTCGAAGTGGGAATGTAGAAATTGGTTTGGTGTATCGAAGATGTATTGAACCAAGTAACAGATAGGCCTCCTCAATCACCACCACTATGACCACATTCAGTGAGAATAATCTGATTAAACACGAGTAAACTACCAAGTTTGGAACCTAGCATGTTTTACTCCTATATTTTCTCCTATATTTTTACTGTGAGCCACATAAAGTCCTGTTTTGTTATCACGTAAATAGTGTTGTATGCGATTATCTCCCTTTGACCATGTTTGCGAATATTGTACTGAGTTATTCATTCAGAGTCGGCCCATCATTCCATTCAACTTTACCATGTTTAAACAGTATACATGGTTATCTTCTGCGCAATTTCTTACAATCCTGTTCTTTTTATTGCAGCATCAAGTACAGGAAATACATCAGAAAGTACAAGGAGCCTGTTTCGATACAGAGTATGCTGCGAAGTGAGTTACATGATGTAGTTTGAGTTTGGCTCGGGATTTCTACAATAGATCATGTGCTCAAAGAATGATGTACGGTAATTCCTCTAATAATTCAATCACAGGAAGTGAAATTTCCCACCATAAAATCTGGGCGAGATCGAATATTAGAACAGGAAGTTGACAAAATGGTTCAAAATCATGGATATCTTCCATTATTTGTTCCTTATTTCAATGATTTTTGAGAGTGATCTAAATTTATTGGAACAAAATTTGGGGTGATTGATTTTGATAGGGGGATTGAATTATTAGAGGGATTACTGTACTGTATTATATGTCATACCGTCAAGTTGAGTGGTAGTTAATATCGGGCCTATAACAGAGTTTTGGTTCTCAGGAAAAGACGCATCACTTCAAAATGTGCGCATCATGCTGTTTTTTTCAAGACTTTGCCAGAAAAAAATCCCAAACATTTTATTACTTCCGCTCCGTTGTCACGAGTGAATTATATTCCCTTGCAAGTTTGAGAACACAGCTATGTATGGTTTACCAGGTTTTGTTTCAAATGATGGCTGTGTCTCTTTTTAGCCCACCATCACCAGATGGTGGGCTGTTCAAATCGCTTTTTGTCCGTGGTCCGTCGTCAGTCCGTCGTCCGTCCGTCCGTAAACAATTTCTTGTTATCGCGATTTCTCGGGAACTACATGAACTACTGCATGGATCTTTCTCAAATTTGGTACACAGGTTCCCCTTGGGGTCTAGTTGTGCAAGAAACCTTTTTTGGTCCGATTCGAAAATCCAATATGGCCACCAGGCAGCCATCTTGGATTTCCCCATGAAACCTTGTTATCGCGATTTCTCAGGAACTACTGCATGGATCTTTCTCAAATTTGGTACACAGGTTCCCCTTGGGGTCTAGTTGTGCAAGAAACCTTTTTGGTCCGATTCGAAAATCCAATATGGCCACCAGGCAGCCATCTTGGATTTCCCCATGAAACCTTGTTATCGCGATTTCTCAGGAACTACTGCATGGATCTTTCTCAAATTTGGTACACAGGTTCCCCTTGGGGTCTAGTTGTGCAAGAAACCTTTTTGGTCCGATTCGAAAATCCAATATGGCCACCAGGCAGCCATCTTGGATTTCCCCCATGAAACCTTGTTATCGCGATTTCTCAGGAACTACTGCATGGATCTTTCTCAAATTTGGTACACAGGTTCCCCTTGGGGTCTAGTTGTGCAAGAAACCTTTTTGATCCGATTCGAAAATCCAATATGGCCACCAGGCAGCCATCTTGGATTATCCCATGAAACCTTGTTATCACGATTTCTCAGGAACTACTGCATGGATCTTTCTCAAATTTGGTACACAGGTTCCCCTTGGGGTCTAGTTGTGCAAGATACCTTTTCTGGTCCGATTCGAAAATCCAATATGGCCACCAGGCAACCATCTTGATTTCCCCATGAAACCTTGTTATTGCGATTTCTCAGAAACTACTGCATGGATCTTTCTCAAATTTGGTACACAGGTTCCCCTTGGGGTCTAGTTGTGCAAGATACCTTTTTCGGTCCGAATCGAAAATCCAATATGGCCACAAGGCGGCCATCTTGAACTTCCCCTTGAAACATTGTTACCGTGAATTCTCAGGAAATATTTTGTGGATCTATCTGAATTTTGGTACACAGGTCCCACATGGGGCCTAGTAGTGCAAGATACCTTTTTTGGTCCGATTCGAAAATCCAAGTTACGCTTCAAATTAATTCGGTATTCTCGAGTTGTGACATTGCGTCACAAGAGTCGGCGGATCAAACGGTGGGGCATATTCTATATATTGACTATAGAGAATATCCATACCTTCACCTTCCATATCAAGGAGTTCAAATAATTCAGAATTAAAATGTATTTCTTCAAATTTTAAATCAGCTTTCTTTAGTCCATGCAGTAGCAAGTGAATTGCTCCACCCTTTCGTCTGCCGGCGGGTCGGCTACATGAAGGGACGTCACTCTTGTGACTCAACGTCACAACTCGACAACTGTAGACTACTGCATGTTTCGATCCAAGGGAGATAATCAGGATTCAGGCACTTCCAAAGTTTCAACATTACTGCGCAGACCGGATCCCTTCAGTATTAAGTAGTGTACCATCTTAAAAGAGATATCTCAAAATAGCCGTATAAACAGAACAGAATTAGCACTCGTTCTTAATTATAAAATCTTAAGTATGTTTCATAGCTCATGCCAAAGTGTCAAAGAGATTGGTCTTCGCTTCCAGTACCCAATGATGACACGTGCAAAAAAATATTTTAAAAAATACTACGAAACAAAGGCGAAGAATCCTCCGTACATGTACATTCACTTTCAGACTAACTTTGCTCATTTCTCTTGTATTATAACAACCGACATAGTACAGTTTCTAGAAATCTTGAAACTCCTGAAACTTAGATTATATCTTGGTGTTTTTCAGTGACCTTTTCCGATCCTTTTCGCTCAGATTCGAAATTCTGTAAACAAAATTACAAATCAATCGTTTGTACTTAGTAACAATGGACAAAAAGATCCTCTAGTCATTAGCTTACAATTATCGGACAATGGTGGGCGCCAAGATCCTTCAGGATCTCTCGTTATACATGTATTAAACCCCCCCCCCCCCATTCGTTACACTCCAAATCACCCAGGCCAGATAGGGTTAACTGTCTGACAAAACACTAAAACCGGGGACAATACATGAAATATCACAGACTTGGAGTGACCATCGAGAACCTCGACCATTGAGTTGTCAGTTTACTCAGACAATGATTCCGAGCTTCAATAACAATTGAACTCATTTGAAAATGATGCTTTCAGACAGTCACTAAAAAAAAAAAATAATAATAAAAAGCTGTCCATCCTCCTCATTTAAAAAAAAGAGAGGGGACCAGCTTATTATTTCATAAAGCCTCCTAAATGCCCGTGTCCCCCTGGTCAATGATTACTGGTTCATTAAAGTCAGTCTTTTCTTCTTTTTATCCAGTGCAGTGAGAAGTATGCATGGTAGTACAACCCACTTCCAGAACATCCAAGACTTACTTAAAAATGCCATGTTTATGAAACAACAACTAGAATATGAGGAATCTAGGAAGTGAGTATTCAATCATGGTGATACAATGTGTACATCTACCCATTCATCATGATAGAGAGTGAATATGTACCCATTCATCATGATAGAGAGTGAATATGTACCCATTCATCATGATACAGAGTGTATATATACCCATTATCATGATACAGAGTGTATATATACCCATTCATCATGATACAGAGTATATATATACCCATTCATCATGATACAGAGCGAATATGTACCCATTCATCATGATACAGTGAATATGTATCCATTCCCATTCATCATGATATAGAGTGAATATGTACCCATCCATCATGATACAGAGTGTATATGTACCCATTCATCATGATACAGAGTGTATATGTACCCATTCATCATGATACAGAGTGTATATGTACCCATTCATCATGATACAGAGTGTATATGTACCCATTCATCATGATACAGAGTGAATATGTACCCATTCATCATGATATAGAGTGTAATTGTACCCATTCATCATGATACAGAGTGTATATGTACCCATTCATCATGATACAGAGTGAATATGTACCCATCCATCATGATACAGAGTGTATATGTACCAATTCATCATGATACAGAGTGAATCTGTATCCATCACCATGATACAGAGTGAATACCCATTCATCATGATACAGACTGAATATGTACACATTCATCATGATATAGTGTAATTGTACCCATTCATCATGATAGAGTGTATATGTACCCATTCATCATGATACAGAGTGTATATGCACCCATTCATCATGATACAGAGTGAATATGTACCCATTCATCATGATACAGTGTATATGTACCCATTCATCATGATACAGAGTGTATATGTACCCATTCATCATGATACAGAGTGAATATGTACCCATTCATCATGATACAGAGTGAATATGCACCCATTCATCATGATACAGAGTATATATGCACCCATTCATCATGATACAGAGAGAATATGTACCCATTCATCATGATAGAGTGTGTATGTACCCATTCATCATGATAGAGTGTATATGTACCCATTCATCATGATACAGAGTGAATATGTACCCATTCATCATGATACAGAGTGTATATGTATACATTCATCATGATA